>QOVD01001024.1:0-25293 GCA_003521225.1 Tuber microsphaerosporum
TCGCGTAACTACCCGTCAGCCATGACCCTCCTTATATAGGCGTTCCTCCCACAACCCTAACCCTGGTGCCTCATACCCTTGAGTCACACGACCTCAAAACTCATAGCGAGCCATGTGTGAAATCCATCAGCTGACTTGTAACAAGTCAGCTGCGCAACATACCTAAACCAATCATAATTCAAATAACAAGTCATGTGCGCAACTCGGGTCACATGAGTAAAACCCATGACCCGTAATATGAGTCATGTGCAAAAATCATATATCATATGACCACAATTGTGTGTCATGTGAAAAACATCCACCAATAACATTATAACAATGACATCGCAAGTGCGAGTCATATGAAACAAATCACAAACTTATGACTCCTAACTATGAGTCATGTGAAACCAAATTCCTTGCTTCGTCAAGTTTGTGACATTAGCTCCCTTCTCCCCTAGCATCAGTCCCTCGATGCTTAATCTTCGAATTGCAACAACCTTTCTCCCATACCTTTGATATGCCTTTTCAAACGTCGGTTGCTGCTTTCCTCAGTTCCTCCACACCGACTTCATCTTTCTCAGCATGTTGCGCCCAACCTCAAGTGATCCCCTTTGGTCCGATATGCTTTTCTGTTGATTGCGGATCGTTTTGTCTTGGATTTGTATGATGTCCGCGAGGTGTGTGTTTCGTTGCATTAGGCCATCGATCTCTCTATGCAGGCTGTCGGTGTCCGGACCGGTTCCTTCTCTTTCCCTTCATTGTTCCTCCTCTTTTTCGCCCTTCTCCCTCTCAAGCCGGGTCCTCACGGCTTCTCTTCTATTCTTCGTCCCCTGATCTTTCCTGCTCAGCTGCCCCTGAGCTCCGTTGGGTCTGGGATAATATCGCCCATCGATTTTGTTGTTTTTGTGTGGTTGGCAGTTGTCCTTAAAACATGCGTCCAAAGTGTATATTTCCACGTTTGACCTTCGCTTTGGTCTGGGCAGTGGTGGAGGAGGAGGAGGAGGTTGTGCCGATCCGTACTGTGTCTCATATGGTGCCGACAAGTCGACACTATGCCTTCTGGGTTCCCGAGGG
The DNA here is from genome assembly GCA_003521225.1 of Tuber microsphaerosporum. Lineage (NCBI taxonomy): Eukaryota > Fungi > Ascomycota > Pezizomycetes > Pezizales > Tuberaceae > Tuber > Tuber microsphaerosporum. Next base: position 1,057 of record QOVD01001024.1, read on the forward strand.
AAGTAGTTTCATATTTTTTCGCTGATGTGGACTTGACATTCGTCGTCATAACAGCCCGTCCACGATAGGCTGAGATGCTTGTTCTGCTCCATGTTCCGCTTCACTTTGAGCTGATCTGCATTCAGCTCTGATTCAAGTGGCCCCGAGTATGGTAGGCTAGTAGGCGGATATAGGCCGAAGCTGCGATTCCCGTAATTGCTTCACCCATCCCCGGCTTTGCGTGCTGCGGCGGTCGGTTGCGGGGCCTCAACTTTCACCCATTCTTGGTTTGCCTGGGTAGCAGGAGTGGAATCGTTGAATTGCCAGCTCGGCATTGTTGAATTTTTCTGCGGGGTACCAGGGTTTGTCGTGTTCTAGTGAATATCCCGTCCACTTAGCTCGATATTGCAAATGGTTTCAATATACTCCAGAGTTGATGATATCTTCGTGTTCGTATTGGTTTTCTCCGTCTATCTCAATAGGCAGAGGAGGAGTTTGGATTTGTGAGGTGAATCTGTTCTCTTCGTATGGTTCAAGAAGTGAGATGTGGAATGTGTCCTGTATTTTGATCGAGGGTGGCAGGGCCAGCTTATAACCGCTGCTGACAAGCTTTGCCACCATCTTGAATGGTCTGATTTTCTTGTAATCCAGTTATTTCGATAATCTCGTGGTCTTGATGTTGCGTGGCAACAACCAGACTTTGTCTCCTGATTTGAGATTCGGATCGGGCTTTCGGTGTTGATCGTAATATTCCTTCTATGGTAATTGTACAGCCACCATCTCGCTTTGTAATGTGTTCTGTAATTCCCTCAGATTTTCTGTCGATATTTTCTTCGTTTGCATCAGAGGACCGATTGCTTCGTATTCGGGGTTGATCCCGTAGTTTGCATAAAATGGTCTCATGTTGATCGTCTCCTGATATCCGTTGTTGTATGCAAATTCTGCCAGCGGTAATGCATCATACCAATCGTCTTGTTGGTAATTGATGTACGCTCAGAGGTATGGTTCCAATATGGCATTGGTCAGTTCTGTTTGTCCATCCGATTGTGGGTGAAATGCCGTACTGAGTCGTCTTTCAATCCCCATTTTCATTGTAGTCTCTTTCCACAAGCCTGATGTGAATAGTTTGCCTCGATCTGTGATGATATGTGGTGGGATTCCGTGCAATCGAACTATTTCTCGCAGAAATAGATTTGCAAACTACCGTGCGTCTAGATCCTTTCGGCACGGTATGAAATGACTCATTTTGGTCATGCGATCTATGACCACCAAAATGGGGTCATAATCTTTCGATATCGGCAGGTCTGTAACAAAGTCCATGGCTATTGACTTCCATGGTCGATCGGGTGCCTCGTTTGGTTGTAATAATCCGTAGGGTGTGTGTCGTACCACTTTCGTCCGCTGACATGTGTCGCAGTTGTTGATGTATCGCTTGATTGTTGCCCTCATGTTGGGCCAATAATATTTGCGGCATATTAGTTCGGTTGTTTTCGACGTTCCTCCGTGTCCTGCTTGTGGGACATCGTGGTGATTGTAGATAAGTGCGGTCCTTGGCCATTCGTTGTCTGGTATCCATATTTTCTCTTGGTACCATACGTATTCGTTCTTCCATTGGCATAGCCCGAGTGCTACCCCTTTCATTTCTTTTTCTCCTTTGTCCAACGCTTCCTTCATTTGTTATATGTATTTCTCTTTTTTGCTTGCTTCCTGGATTTTCCCTTCGTCCATGTCCTGGAATTGCACTAGTTCCAATTCGTTGATCTCCTCCGAATACTGTTCCTTCGGCAGTAGTATTTGAGGAGTGTTGATGAGCCTTTGATCTCCTGCCGTTGGTAGGTCTCCCGCTCTTCGAGTGAGTGCATCGGCTTTCCCCTTGTCTTTTCCTTGTTGATAATATATTTTGAAGTTGAACTGACGTATTCGTAGTTCCCATCGTTTTTGCAGGTCGGTGAGGTTCTTTGAGGTCATGAAGGTGACAAGATTCTTCTGGTCCGTCATGACTCGTACTGTGTGTCGGCATCCTTTAACGTATCTCCTGCATTCTTCCTGGGCTTGCATGACCGCTAATAGTTCCTTGACGTGGACGTCGTAATTGTTTTCGGCGTCTTTCATCGTCTTTGATCGAAACACTACAGGTCTCGACCTTCCGTCTGGTCCTTCTTGTGATAATATCCCTGAACAGACATATTTCAATGCCTCTGTTTCGCTCATTGTTGGTCTGTATGGTTCGTAATGGACCAGGACTGATGACGTAGTGAGTTTCCTTTGTAGTTCTTCGAAGGCTGCTTGTTCGACATCTCCCCATTCTCATTTGATAGCTTTTTCAGTGAGCTGGTATAGGGGTATGCTTGTCCTGATGAACCCTTCTATAAAATGTCGATAGAGGTCGCAAAAGCCAAGAAAGCATTGCACTTCCTTAACTGTTGTTGGTGCCGTCCATTCCCATATTGCTTTTGTTTTGATGGGATCTGTTTTGATGCTGTATTCGTTGATCATAAATCCGAGGTATTCCACTTCTTTCTTCTGGAATTCGCACTTGGAAGGTTTGACCTTCATTCCTGATTCGTATATGTCTGCCAAGATGTTGGCGACATCCTTCCTGTGTTGTTCCAAAGTGTCCGAGTATATTAGATCATCGTCCAGATATACTATGCAGCAGATATCCATGTATCTCCGAACCGTATTGTTGATCCATCTTTGGAACGCAGCAGGTGCATTGGTTAGCCCAAAGGGCATTACCAGAGATTCGTATGTTCCCACTTTTCTTGAGAAGGTTGTTTTCCATTCGTCGCCATCCTTGATTCTAATGTTGTGGTAGGCGTCCTTGATATCGAGTTTCGTGAAGTATTTGGCGGTGTTGAGCCGATCCAATGCCTCGCTGATGAGTGGTAATGGATACCGGTCTGTTTTGATGACTTCGTTAAGTCCTCCGTAATCCACACAGAGTCAAAGTTTTCCGTCCTTTTCCTTGACCAATAGTATGGGCGATGCTAAGCCTGTCCATACTTCTCGTTTCCATCCTTTTCCTAGGTTCTGATTGATATATCGTCGTAATTCGTCCAGTTCGTCTGCGCATAATGGATATATCTTCTTCGTTGGGACTTTCTCTCCTTCCTTTAGGTTGATTTCCAGGTCAACTCCTGGTCGGTGTGGCGGTAGTCCCGCTTTTTTTTCTTTTTCAAAAAGTCCATTAGGTAATGTTATTCCTTCAGAACAATCTCTTTCAATTCTTTCTGTTCGTTGGCTGTTTTGTTTCTGATAGCCAATTCCGTGCTGATATTGACTGCTTCCAGTCTCATCTCATTCTCGATCCAACTTCTTTTGATGATTCCGGTGGTCTCTCCTTTCCGATACAAGTGGCCAAATGCTTTAGCCGAGATCTCGCTTATCTCGATCCTTGGTTTTGACACACTAGCCTCTTGGCTAATGTTTTCTTTGTTTTCAGTACTGCCGAATCTGTGGTCTCCTCTCGCGGTTTCGTCCAATGAAGCTACTTCACATAGCTCTCCATTGTTGATTGTTTCGATAATCAACTCTCCGATTCGATCTCCTTTTTGTACCCTGTACTCGGTTGTTCCTTGGTTGACCATTACTACCTTCACTTCCCCGGTATAATCGGTGTCTATAACTCCCGCATTGGTGCTGAGTCGGTGCTTGACTGCGAGACCACTGCGTGGAGCTACTCGTCCATAAGTGTTGTGAGGTAGCCCAATGGCTATTCCAGTTCCGATCGTTACCTGCCCCTGGGCTGGTATGCTTACATTCTCAATTGCGTACAGGTCGCTTCGTGCTGCCTTAACCGATCCCTTCGTAGGCATTCTCGCTTCGTTGGTCCATCGTTTGACCTTGACAGGCTTGTCAATGCTGGCCTGAACTTCAGATAACTTGGTACCCAAGTTTTCTTCCAGGGCTTCTGCTTCGAGTACAGCATACGCAACAGGTGGACTGGTCAAACACCATGTTGTGCATTGTTCGCTGTTGAAAGTAATCTTCTTATCGTTCCAATCGATAGTCAGATTATGCGTTCGTAACCATGGCATTCCTAAGATGACCTCATGGTTTTGCAAATTTGCCACTTGGAGAGTTGCTAATTCCCTATGGCTCTTGATGTCCATAGCTACTTTTACAACATGGGTGACTGGCCCCATGCTGCTTGGCTTCCCATCCGCTAGGTAAATTTCTCTCGGTTTCTGAGCTCGTGTTGTCGGGATCCCCTGCTTCTCGCATATCCCATCGTCGATATAATCTTCTGTTGCTCCTGAGTCAATCATTGCGTTGATCGTGACTGTTTCCTTTTCTCCGTGAAGTCTGACCTTCACCATAATGTGATCGTTTTCGTTTTCGAGTGTTTCCGTGTAGTTGAGTGCCGTGTAGTAGATTGCCAAAATGATGGGTTTCCGTTCGGGCCTGTCCCTCAGACCATCTCTGACTGGGGACTTTCTTTGTTTCCCGACTGTTGGGGTTGCATTTCCACTTCCCTGATCTTGGGTTTGGTTCCCCATGGCAGTCGTCTTTGCCCATTTCTTTGCTGACTAGCATAGTCTCGTCCGTCTCTTGCGTTGTTGCAATCTTTTGCTCGATGATTTGGTTTTCCGCATTTGAGGCATAGCTGCTCTCAGAGTCTTCTTCTGAATTCGTTGCTGGGTAGCCTCAAGTTAGACTATCTTCGTGTCGCATCGAGGTCCATTGGCTCTCCTCTTTGGTCGTTGATGGTTGGCCTGCATGTGCCATCTTGGTTTCTTGATAATTTGACAGGGCGGTTTGATGTGCTTTTTTGCTGTATGCTGTTGACGAATTGGATGCGATTTTCCTTGCGGATAGCCCAGTTTGCAAGGTCTTCGATGTCTTCTGTTTCATAATGGTCCGGTCCCCATGTGTCTTGTAGGATACGATTGATTCCCTTGAGGAAGATTCGTTGCATTTTTTGATTGTCGTAATCAGCTTCGTCTGCTGTTAACCGGAACTCATTCCAGTACTCCTTTATGTTTCGTTTTCCTGGAGTCATCTTCTCGATGTTGGTTCTTGCCGAATTTTGTTCATAGATATCTCCGAAGTGCCTTTGGAGGGAGTCCAGAAACCGGCTCCAGGTGTCCCAATTCTCTGTTTTCCTACCTTCCGAGTATGGTGTAATCCACTTTGCTGCTGCATCTCGAAGAAGTGACTTTGCATATGTCACTTTTTCTCCATCCGTAGTGATGCCGGTCACCTCGTAGTACAAGTTGCATTGTGCTATGAAGGTTCGTAGTGACGCTCGTTCCCCTTTGAACTCAGGCGGTGTATTAACCTTCAGTCTCCAGGTTCTTTCGCCGCCTTGTGCCAATTGGATGATTTGTTGTACTTGTTATTCAGTAAACCCTGCTAGTTGGATTGCAGTTGCAGGGCCTCCTGCTGGGGGATTGCTTGGCCCGCTTTGTGTAGCTGGTGCTGGTGCTGACATTGTGTTTCTCCTTGTAATGGCCGGTGATGCTGTTCCTTCGGATCCTTCTCGGGATCTTGGTTCTGGTGATACTGGGCTTCCGGCCCTTGATGTTCAGACTGATTGTTGAAGTGCTTCTCCTAATGTGTCTCTGTCGAATACGGCTTCTGCTAGTGGGTCCTCATCTTGTTCCGACGTCTTGTCTGTTTGTTAGGTGCTGCGATGAGACGCAACCAAATGTAACGATCCTTCCCTCGGGGCGATACTTGCAGCAGGTAACACTTCCGAACGTCTCGTACACTACTTTGATAGCCGTACACACTTGCTCCTATCGTGTAGTCGAGAACGTACTAAGAGACACTTCTCTTTTCTTCGTCAGGAATCATGATAGTAAAGATAATTCAATTTGATAGTAAAAGAAAGTACTTAGATGGTTGCCTGAGGAACTAACTACCTGTCGGCTTTTTTTTTTTTCTTTTTTTTTTTTTTTTTTATATCATTTTGTATATTTCGTTCGAAGGCTTACAGTACAGGTACTAGCTAGGGGACGAAAGGAATGTGCAGCATCGGCTATGACTCCAAATACCCCGTGTATCCAACATCAGTCCGTCCCGATCCTCCTCCTGCTAAAAACCCTCTGACCCTGCCCGACAGGAGCGGAAACCCACATACAAGTCCGGTGCTATGGGTAGAAAACTACAGAAGACAATCAGGGGCCTGAGCTCCGACAGAAACCTCCACAGACAAGCAGAAAGAAAGAAACCAAGCGACAGTGAGACCCCAAAAGAGAAACCCAAAAGTGTACTACTGTCCAACCCAACATACCCCATCAGCATCCCCCAGTGGTCCCGTAACTTGGGACTCAGCCGGAGCCGGACCTAAATGCCCCCGAGTAACAAGGTAAATCGGTAAATGCACGTGTGCAGAGCGGCGGAACCGGGCTATAGATAAACCGTGGGAGGGACGACGCAATCGAAGAAACTCGGGACGGTGTGGCGCCAGCGAATCAAACCAACCCTCCGGAAAACAACCAAGATAAAGTGGCAGTGGGGTGCCAGCCGGACGAGGAGGAGCCGACCGTGGTGAAACGGCCGACAGACGAGGGGGAGGCTGTAACCGAGCCACGGGACGAACGACCGAGAAAAGGAGAGGACGGAGGGGTAGACCCGATCAAGAAGTGCGAGACCGACCGACCGAAACGAGATCACAGTTTTTCGACGATGCCGACCGTACCAAACAGAGTTCCCAGGAGAGAGTGCAATACCAGGGAGCAGAGCCACCGGGGCCACTACTTCACGGATAGCCCGAACCTACAGAAGGCCATTGACGAGAAAGGGGTTGCCGACCGTGTGCAAACGCTAAGCGAGGGCTGCGAAGCGAGAGCGGGGAAAGGGAGGAAGAGTAACCATGAACCCCCTAGACAAAGACTGCCCGAGAGCAATGCCATCAGGAGGGGAACAGAGGGGAGAGGGTTGAGGACGCGTCACCCTCCTAGGCAGCTAGGCCATCAGAAGAGGGGAGAGGGGGGAGGATAGTTGACGATGATTTCTCATAGTGTTGAGATTTCAATCGCCGGAGGTGGAGAGGAGATCGTTCGTCTAACTAACTACCTGTCGGCCATGACCCTCCTTATATAGGCGTTCCTCCCACAACCCTAACCCTGGTGACTCATACCCTTCAGTCACACGACCTCAAAACTCATAGCGAGCCATGTGTGAAATCCATCAGCTGACTTGTAACAAGTCAGCTGCGCAACATACCTAAACCAATCATAATTCAAATAACAAGTCATGTGCGCAACTCGCGTTACATGAGTAAAACCCATCACCCGTAATATGAGTCATGTACAAAAATCATATATCATATGACCATAATTGTGTGTCATGTGAAAAACATCCACCAATAACATTATAATAATGACATCGCAAGTGCGAGTCATATGAAACAAATCACAAAATTATGACTCCTAAACATCAGTCATGTGAAACCAAATTCCTCGCTTAGTCAGGTTTGTGACACACCTTGGCTTATTCTACCCTCACGCCCCAACAAACGCTATCTCTGGTTATGTTGACGCCGACTTTGCAGGATGTATCGAGACCAGAAGATCCACCTCGACTTACATTATTTCATTCAATAACTGTTGTATCTTCTGGTTTTCAAAGAAACAGTTTTCTGTTCCAAAATCAACTACCAAAGCAGGCTTTGTTGCAATGTCCTACTGTATAGGCAATATCTGATGGATTCTCAAAGGTCTTCACAATCTTTGCTTACATGCCCCTATCGCTATGTATACCTATAACACCGGTGCAACCTTTCTTGCCATCTACCCTCAGATTAATGTCCGAACAAAACACCATGCCGTTGATTACTTCATCACTTGAGAAGCTCTAATCGATAATTTGTTCATATTCCTTACGGTTGACTCAGTTAATAACTACGCCAATATCTTCACCAAAATCCCGGCGAAGCCAGCACATGAGCAAATGGTTACAGTATTGGGCCGTAGATAATGTGGGGAAGTGTTGAAATTTCTGTATATTTCCTATGTATAATTCATAATATTACCGTATATTTCTCATACTTAGTTTGTGCTTCGGTTCTACCTGTACACCGCTTACATTACTACAGCTAAGACATATTATATTGTATTTCATTCTTATTTCAAGATATTATCAGAGATTGTCATATGTGTTTTCTTATCTGGTGTTCGGGATTTTACGGTTGTTTATGCATGGTTTATGCATCACTCTTGGTCATATTATCTCATAATTATATCTAATATTCTGCTCACACCATCTTAGATTTAGACCCATTATTTGGGATTTACTTGGTAGGATTTCAGGGTCAAACATGTTCGCAGTTATGTTTCTTATATTGTTTTCCTATATTGTTTCTCTTATACTTGGGGGACGCACTTCTGTATAAATATTGTCGCTACCGTCCACCTCGCTTATGTAGAATTAAGCACCATAACTCCTACCAATGTCCTCTACCCGCCATCTCCCTCCTCGCTTAGCGTGCCCACAGCCCCCCTCTCACCTGTTAAGTATTATCCACATAGAATTGATTGTGCCTTTGGCGTTCACATTTTGAACATTAGCTTACTATGCCCTCATACCATACCCTGCATAATTAATGCGACTACTTCAAACACACCTTTACCTACAATGAAACTCAACTACTGATGATAGCCGATTCCTAGCCTTACCCTCGGTAATGGACTCTATTACCTCGCAAGCGTCTCGGAGAAGCAAGCGAAAGAAGGATTTTACATTTTCTAGACGTAGGCCGGGAAGGAAGGTATTCTGTTGAAGAAGGATATAAGGCAGCTTGTTGCCTCTGATTACTTGTTGATTTTAGTTTGTTATCGCATTCACTTTTGGTTCACGCAGTGTTCTCACCGGGGCAGTCCGTCCGGTCATTTCCTCAATTTGCCCGACAAGTAAGAACGAAGGACGTGGACGGACGACATTGTGTCGTCCCATCTAGTCATTTCCTGAATTTGCCCGAGAAGAAAAACTGAGGGACCAGGGCGGACGACATTGTGCCGTCCGTCCGTCCCCCACCGTCCCACGCTGTTTTCCGTTGTTTTCCGTTGTTTTCCGCTGTTTTCCGCTGTCCTCCGCCGTCCCCCGCCCTCCCCTATCACCCCCGGCCGTCTTACGAAGGCACCTGCCGTCCCCTACGTGATATTGTCTCACATCGTGGGGCTCGTCGTCCTTCATAATAATTGCCGTCCTACGAGTTCACCGACGAGGACGGACTACATTGTGCAGTCCCGTCTCGTCTAGGGCTCTTGGCAGTCCTCCCGCCGGGCCCTACCAGGGCCCTGGACGGTTGAGAACACTGGGTTCACGGTCTTCTGTTATTTTGTCAAACAAGTTCGTTACCGTTTGAGATCTTCTTTCTAATTTCCCTGATATATTTACTCTATCATATTTGTTCGTACAAATAAAAGTCTTGTGTTGTTCGGTAGTCAAGGATTGGATCCGCTGTGCCCCGTCACCCCTATAGTTGTCAAAAGGGGGTCTCAATGGATACAAAGTCACCAGCGATGTAGCCAGGCTGATGTAATAGTGAAAAACAAAGAGGATTAGCCGTCAGGTGCTTGTATGTTCCACCAAGATCATTGTCTTGGCACTGACCCAAAATCACAATAAAATATGTACCATTAGCCAATTGTCTTATAGCCAGGGCTAAGCTATTCCTGGCTTCAATTTTAAGAAAATTTTGTGTTTAATCTCAACACCTTTTTATTTCAACATGAAAGTATCAGTCAATTTTATCTAGTTAGGGCTGTGATTGAGTCAAAGCTGCCTGGTCTGCTGAAGGTCCCGTACTCCTCTACCAGTTCATATTACGGAATCGCATCGTCAGATGCTCTAGCCAAAAAAACCCACAATAGGATATCCTCACCAATAGGCCCCAAAATCTCAGGACCTCAGGGTCTGAGCAGCGAGAGTACTCAAATACATTCACCTGAGCTCTCCTGAGGGTGGCAAATGATCCCAGTTACTAAATTGGCTTATAAACATCTAAAATCACTGAATTAAAAGACTGTCAAGGTCCTAAACCCTGTCCACACAGTTCTTGTATTCCGATCCTAAACTGTAATAAAAAAACATTCCTAGATTTATCATTTATGGTCGAGATAATAACTTTAATGATAACATGTATATTAAGAGCAGTATTGAAGTATTTCTGCTTAATGCTTCTAATATAACTCTGACAACTCAAGGGACATTACTAGAAAGTATATCCGAAGATGAGCTATTCCATAATAGTAACTAGCACAACACAACACCACCCTGAGTACTCGTGTTTCCGCACCAATAATTGGCACTTATTTTGGAACAGCCACCACTAGCCTATAAAAAGTAGTGTGCTAGAGCTATTTGAAAGATAATGCCGGAATCGGCGGGTGGCCAGTGAACGTCATAAATGAAAATGACCTCACGATTCAACAGAGTATTAAACAAAATATAAACCTTAGTGGGATGGTTTCGGTTTTTCTTAAGAGGGAAGTATTCAGTTTAAATTTATTACCAGTCCGAGCATGTAGAGGAAATAATAGATTTAATAGGTGATGGTCAAGGGTTGGCATCAGAACATCATGATCTCACTCATTGACTTATGCAACAAGTTCGGGCTTTACCTATAATTCTGCTTCTCGAGAAAAGCTGCATTAACGCTATCCTCCTTTTAAGCTCCCAGTGGCTCTTCCAAAACTGAGGCCTATTCTTGGCACGGAGACACTAGTGCTTGAGCGCCACGTACCAAACCTCCAGGAGGGGAAGGCCCTTCCAAGTAATGCGTTGGATCGAAGAGTGGATTCTAAGGTTCCTGTTGATCAATTAACGTGAAGCAAAACAGAAACCTCAATTGACGCATTCTACTAAAAATAGGAGATTCAGAAAAGCCAGAGAAATTTATGATAGTCCATGATTTTATATTTTCCGGTTATTGAGCTAATTCGGAGATTTTATTTTGTTGAATTTCCTTTACTGATAACTCGGGCAAGATTCACAAATAAACCAATTCACTCCGGGGTTTAACCCTCTTCCCGTGCGAGTCCTTTGCGCACTGTGGGGTCGCACTTCGCACTGGGATGTCCCAAGTGCGTCTCTTGGATACGGGGGCGCGAGCGCTGTGCAAACTAACTGTCTTAGCTTGGACTCATGACAGAAATGACAAGTGGCTAACCTTATTATACCAGCAATGGCAACTCCAACCTCTTAGCCCGACGTTCAATTACTCCAGTTCTCCTAGTATGTTACCTTTTAAATCTGGGCGAGCACCTTAACAATTCTGTTCTCAGCAAAAACATTTTCTCGATAAAGTTTCGCCTTGCTAAGAACTAGGAAAATATTTGCGTACTGTTGCGGCCGTTTTTATTCCTGAAACAGCACTCTAAGGACCCGTTCACCTATAGCCCGCCATCTAGCAGCTTGTGACTCTACACGCCGTCAAGGGGGGCTGGACAGTTGGAGATATGTGGAGGTGTGCGAGCAAGTAGATTATGTTTACTTACAGTGGCGTGCCATCTAGCATCTAGTGGAATTTCCAAACTCACCTCCTAAGCAAGATCACATTTTGACTGTCTAGCAACAAAAATTTAGGATCCTAATTAGACAAGCTCTCTTACACCATCCACCCCAAGATGATGCCGATTAAGATGTCACAATCAACTGTCATCACCCAGATTTTAGAACTAGATGATTAGGTAAACGGGCCCCAGAGCACTCCAAAAAAATTACTGGAAAACATCTCTGATGTTCTGGTTATTGTCAACACAGCTCATGCAATTCTCTACATTTACGGCGAGAGCACTACGACATAGTGGTCTCTGAGATGGCAAGGTAAATCCGTCAAAACCGCAACCCCTATTCGAGAGGGTTTTTTGTGGATAGACGAATTGATAATCACTCCCTGGGTAGGATACAACCCCCCCTTGGGTGGCCGGGGCCCGGCTTGATTGAACTTGGGCATGCGCCACGTAGGTGGGCTCGAAGACAAAAACCCACCCGTGAAATGATTCACGCTGGCCAATAACAGTGCATTACCTTCTTCAAATGCTCGCTAACTACTTGCGATCTCCAAAAGTATCAGGATGCCGCCAGAGAGCTTGGCGCCACGCGTTCTGGGCGGCCTGTAGGACTCCATAGTACTAGTGATGGGCACGATCATGCTCGAGCAGAGAATTTGGCCCATGCTCGAGCATAAATCGTGCTCGAGCACACCAAAACTTTATGCACGAGCGTGATCGTGCCCATCACTACTCCGTACTCTGGGGCGATGTATTGCCAAAAACTGTGGGAATAATTTTCAAGCTTGATGCCGCTTTACTTCTCTCATCACTGGATTCCTACTCTCTCTCGTAATGTTTAATCTTAATCAAGAATGTCACCGATACCCGTATTGCACGGCCACTCGTCACCAGCGGTGCCTGGGCTTTGGCACCAAGCCAATTGACGGCATCCGGAGACTTTGAAAATCGCAAGTACTTGCCGGATTCAAAAGCATTCGGAAATAATTGGTAAACTTGGCGCCAAGAGATTCTGACCGGTAGGAAGGGGAAATAGCGGGGTGACGAGTGGACACAAAAGATTTGTCGAAAAGGAAAAGAGCAGTGCAGGGTAGAGAGAAAAAGACAGAATAATTCATGTTTGAAATGGTGCATTGTGGTATTGCAAGAGGTGTTGACGTGATCAGATAAATCATCAAGTTCAGTTCGCATTGGCCCTTAGGGCTAAAGCCACTTACTGAATTTCCCTATACTATGATACTTGAATCTAGCAGGTGGAAATCTAACTCCACTCGCACCGCAGTTCATCGTATTGCCCTGGAGTAACTTAATTCTAATCTATCATTCATCACATTCTCCCTCCCCATCTAACTCACTAGTAGAGGCAACGCTACGGTTCTGTTGGCACTCTAATCCCTCTATGTTCAACCTAGATGGGGTATTTACCCTCACGGAAGTCAGATCCGCCAGTATTTCGTTCCTCCGGGACTTTCATGTGGTGGTGAGTGGAGAGTCCTATAGCTGTTGGGTAGCCTTTCGGCAAGTTGTCCGCAGAGACACTCTCGCCTCGATCTGGGGACAGGGGCTGTTGCCACGTTGGTCGTTCGGCGGTCTCAGCCTAGTTGCTATAGAGAGAGGGCTGTACCGGAGTCTCTGGCTCTTTAGTACTTGAGTCTCTGCGCCAAGATCTGGCACCAATTTTGGAATAGCCACTATGAACCCATAAAAGGTATAGTGTTAGTGCTATTTGAAAAATTATGGTGAACAGTGCTAGTAGCCGGCGAAGGACATACTACAAGCCTGGGAAACAAAGTGAGGAGAAAACCCCGGATTTGAACCGATACCTACCGTGATATTTTGGGTGGCAGCAAATTAAGATTGCGGTTTAACATGAGGAAAAAAGTGATGTGAAAGTTGAAGATCTCCATTCCCATCAATTACCCTTCCACCCGGGTATATGAGAATGACCTCACACACTAAAATTGTTGAAACATACTACGGCTGGACCTAGTGTTTTGCGCCCTTACCGGAACTAGAGCATGTTTGGAGAACTCTTTTTTGCCTTTGACTCGTGGAGTGGAAACTTGGAATGTCAGAGATCGAACAGACTAACACTAGCTACCAAATATGATACTCAATTTGTATCTGTTTGGTTTCACATGAGGGACGGTGGTGGATTCCCTACATTTCCTTTTTGTCCTTTCCTTTCCTCTCTCTGTGAATTTTGCAGACTCTCACTTTATAAGAGACCTTGCAGCCAGCAGCCCCCACATGTTAACTTTCGTTCATATCATCCAATTTCTTTCACATTTATTGCCTTCCCTATCCCCAAGGTACAATATTGCTATCTCAAGGTTGCATCATTTTATACCAATATGCCCCCCAATTCATGGCTTCCTGCGCAAAGCTCGCTAGCACAATTCGATAAAACTGATAAAACAGGAGCCAGCGGAGGGGATTGTAGCAACGGAGATACCCTGCTGGCGAGAGCGGGAATCGTTATCGCCGTCCTTACCTTGATCGTGGCTGTTATGTCTTACCGACACCAGCGACTCCGTCGTCCGCTATCCTCTTTGTTCCATGCGCCCCTTGTCGATGCACGTATTCCCCTCACTTTTTTTTCCTTAATTATATTAATATATTCTTAGTTTTTTCGCAATTTCATACTGTGGGCTCCCAATGCTCCCCACACAGGTATCTCAGCCACGATCTGACAGCAAGATCCCTTTGGGGCTAGCCATGCCACTATTGTCAATGAGTCTCCTGAAGCCATTCCTCTCCATAATTATGATCAGGATCCCGTGGCCAACTGTGGAAACGCCAATTCAAGCTCAAGTTCATACTAAAATGGCACCACTTTTGTAGCAGATATGAGGGGAAACACAACAGTCCTCCCTTTACCCCTGGTCATGGAAATATGCGACATCCACATCTATGATTACAGGGATATTTCTAACATTTTTTAGAGCAACCATACTGCAGAACATATTCGACCTCTCCAAAAGAGATCCACTATGCAGCCAGCCAGTACGTCAAGGCTTTCACCCCCTCGAGCAGCATCCTGCTAGGGTAGTGATGGGCACGATCATGCTCGAGCAGAGAATTTGGCTCATGCTCGAGCATAAATTGTGCTCGAGCACACCAAAACTTTATGCTCGAGCATGATCGTTCCCATCACTATGCTAGGGTATCCCAATACGACCTGGGTTTATAGTTCCCGATTATTGAGTTAGGACGATGCAGGCAACAATTGTTACTCCGTCAGGGAAAACTTATACGAGCGGGGAAAAATGTTGGGTTAGAGAAACCCGTTGCCAATTAGGCAGGGCGCATACAGGCCAGTACGGAAGAAACTAGCATAAGCCCCCTCGAGACCTCGAGGTCATTAGGATGAAAAGCAATTCTCTGATGGGATTTCTTATTTGAACTCGGAATTCAACTTTGATTTAAATAATTCAAATTAGAAATACAATATAACTTTTGAATGTACAAAATCAACTTTTAGAATTATCTAACAAACTAAAAGGATACCTTTACCCACCCCTCTCTCTAGTTCAAATTACCCAAAGCAGCCCCTCCTTTGATAAGTATCTCCTCCTCGATCCACTTCCTTGTCATCTCTTGACACTGTGTCCCATCATTACCCCCACCTCCACACCAAACTTCTGTCAACTTGGGATGGTTGTTTTTTGCTTTGAGGGACTTCACCAAGGCTTTGGCCAAAGGGATGCCTGTACAGGTGGCCAACCGTTCCGATCCAGGGGTGAAGCTTGGGTCGTAAATGGCAAGTATACCATTCTTATAAAAGATTGCATAGGTATGCCAACTGCTAACCTTTTCAAAGTGTTGCTCAACCACATTTCCCAAAGTATTTGTAAATACTGCCAGGGTGCCAGAGCTGCGAACCACTTTGTGAAATCCCCCCAAGGTGAGCCCTTCGGTCCAACTAGCGATTTGTATCTCTCCCTTAGCCTCAGTCATCTTGCCCTTGGTAATCTTCGCTTCAACCTCCGCTTTAACAGTATCAACCCACAATGCTCTTAATCCTGGAGTTGTAAATATAATAAGCTTTGGACAAATACTGATTGGTTCATCGAACGTTTGAGAGGTTTGATCGATGGTTTGTAAAAAGAGCATCGATTGCTGAGTGGTTGTTTTGGTATTAAAGGAGTCCGACATTGAAAGTATGCGATAGGATTTGTAATTGAAAGAGGAGTAAGAAAAGGAGTCGCAATCAACAACACATATTGTATAATACAAGGAGGATAAAAGAGATTATTTGGAAGTTGAAGTATGTTAATTAGGAGGTTGTTGTTGAATTTTTTTCTTCAATTTAATATTTATATATTGAAAAGTTTACACTGATTTTAAGCCTAAACCCTAAGACAATTAAGATCATCAAATTTTATTATATAATACAAAGTCTTAGTGATTATAACTACTCTCATGAGTCTTATACTAATTCTAAGGAAAAACCAATATAAGAAAATATAATGTATTATAACACAGCCATTCATAGTCAGGATTGTTCATAAATTTGACATTATCTTTAGTTAATGCTATTCTAAAGGTTTATGCGAATAAATTATGTGGACGACACTTAAATAGCTTACAAAGTCAATTTCTAAAATATGTAAATTCTGAATTCCGAGCTTTGACAATTTTCGAAAATTGTATTAAATATTGATTTATTGAATACTTTTAGGAATTTCAACAGATTTTTAATGAATAGAGTAACAAATTAGAGAAGCACCTCAGGATATACAATGTTGGTAGTCCTTTTTGAACTACTATCAGAAAGCAAAACTGTAAGACCATTCAAAGATGTAACACATGATAGTGCAACATAAAGCTGCCCATGAGTAAATGCACCAGTACTCAAATCTACTCCAACATGCTCTAGTGATTGACCTTGCGACTTATTAACGGTCATTGCGAAGCACAACCCAATTGGAAACTGCTTGCGAGTTAAGATAAATGGTAGATCCTTCTCATTTGAAGTTAACTTGATACGAGGTAGAAGACAAACTTGGCCATCCCAATCTCCCCCAAGAATTGCAACCTTGATACAATTTCGACCAAGTCCAATTATACGCAAACGAGTCCCATTACACATGTCTTCCTTAGGACTGATATTTCGTAACAGACTTGCTGGTGCCCCAATTTGGAGTTGAAGAATAGCTGGTGGAAGTGACGGTAAATCAATGCTTTGAAGATATTCTGCTGGGAATGGTTCTGCTTTTCCCGCCGTATCATTGATATCAACTGTATTCATACTCATAAACTCATGCAGCTCTCCTGATATATGCTGAATGAGTTTGTTATTAAACTCTTGTACTGTTTAATTTCGGTAGGATAAAATTGATCAACCTTTGAAAGAATCAGGATTGTTGCTTGCATTGAGGAGTAGTTCTGCTGGATATATGATAGAGTATAAGATCTCCACCGAATTGACACTGTGTATAAAATCTGGTAACCCAAGATCTCCATAATATAAGTTATTATGAACAACAGACTTCAAAAATGCCACTAAGTCTTGATTTGCAGGATCTGTAATTATTCGCATATTCTGTACCAGCTGCAGAATTGAGAGCTGAGACCTGATAGAGGAATGTTGAATTGAAGCCAGAATTGTTGAATGCTTTGATCCTCGTCGAACAGCTGGTAAAATCTGAGCGAAATCACCTTCCAGAATAATTGGAATGCCTCCAAATATCTTGCCTTCTTCCAAATCACATATATCATTCAAAGTTCGATTAACCGCCTCAAAGCATGCTTAATGCTGCATTTGGACCTCATCCCAGATGATAAGATTGGTCTGATTGATCAACTTAGCAAGTGCAGAATTCTTGGTAATATTGCAATTGCTATTTGTATCATTGCTGAGTGGAATCTTGAAACGTGAATGAGCGGTTCTTCCACCTGGTAAGAGCTGAGCAGCAATTCCTGAAGAAGCCACACATTGTACTATTTTCCCTTTTGCTCGCAAACAACTGCAAAGAAACTTATAAATAAAAGTTTTACCAGTTCCAGCAGTACCATGAAGGAAGAAACTTGGAGATTGTCCTTCATATTGTCCATGTATAATGGCTTGTAATATTGTTGTATAAGATGCCAGCTGTTCTTGATTGAGAGTGGCAAACATTTGTTCATATCGTCTTGTCTCGTCATTCATGTCATATGCCTGCTCTTCCACAATAAGAGAATTCTGATCATGTTGGGTATGAGTAGACCAATCCAGCATTGGTAGTGGAAGAGCATAATTCTCCAGATCTTTGTTGAACTCTCTCAACATTTGTTGAATAAGATATAAGCCATAATCGAAATGTACATCCACCATTCCATTTGTCGCATTAGAGGGCATGGAAACTGCACCAGACGCTAGCCAATGTGGTAAGTCATCACAGACTGGTATCTTAAACTGCTCCCATATTTCCCTTGGACTTGCAATTGTTCCATGTTGTAATGCTGTAACAAATAATTGTCTTAACGCATATCCACTGGCGAAACTGCTGCCCTTAGTAAAAGTGGCTACCCACTCGCCATCATTTTCCAATAGGTTGAGGGCAATGCCAGCTGCCTTAAATGATGTATGAAGAGTTCCATGAATAGTATGAAGATGCTGAAAACTTCGAGGTCCACGAACTACTGTAAGAAGTAGTCGCAAATAGTACTTTTCACCCATAAAGGGGCTTGCTGAATACATTCTTCCAATGGGTATCTTCCCTTTACCAACTCTTTGTTGCCAGCCCTTTTTTGGAATACAACGATAATGAGAGGGAAACTCTTGATATAAATATTGCCGTCCGTCAATGTTACTCAAATTGTAGTCCAAGAAGGAGGTTAAAGTTGTTCTAGCAATTTCAACTCTATCACGCAGATCTTGAACATTGGTATCTTGTGGAAAATAGACAGCTTATTCACCTGGAAGATGGATTGACAGATGTATCACAGCTGGTAACTCCTCATGTACTTGGTACTCAAAGATTCTTCATATAGCCTCAGTTGGACCAATATATCTGCCGTTTAGATAGCGTCTCACCTCATCTTTTTCTGACTGCAGATTTACTGCAGACTGGTCGCTTCCTTTATATATATACTTATGTATATATTTAATTGCTTGTACTGAGCCACATATTTCAACATTGAGATGAGCTTTATATTGAATGGTAAGGTATGGACTGTAGGGTACCACATATCGATTGTTGATTGTTATCGTTGTTCCAGATGCTGTTCCTCTGCCAGATATAGTACATGATTTCCCAGAATCACGTCGACGGTAGAGAGGACACCCATTGGCCTGTACGATCGTTTCTTCCTGGAATTCCCTTGGGTATATCTTAGAACATCTTTTTTGTCCATTCAGCTCTTGAGACTTCATGCAAATTGCATTCTGATTGCCACCAGCACATTGGGTATGAACCATTGTGGTCTTGATAATTGTACTCAATTGTTGTCCATACTCTGTGGTCTTATCAGGTAACTCTGCACTTATTATACGATCGATATTTTCTGCTGTCAGGAAGGCAGGATCTCTGGCTAAAAAGACGAGAAGATGCATATGTGGCAAGCCACGCTTTTGGTACTCAATAGTCCTGACAACACCTTTGCATTTACCAAATATGTGGTCTATTTTGATTTCATGCAGCATCGCTTGCTGCTTCATATGAAATACACGTGCCACTAAGTCGGGTCGATCTTGAGCATCTTGTTCAGGAAGAAGCTCATCCACAATTTGACTCCAATTCGGATTTGATGTAAAGGTAATAAATAGCGACGGATGTCCTAATTGTCGAACAATAGCCATGCTATCTTGAAATATTTGCTGCATAAAGCGATCACCACCAAGATAGCTTGAAGGTAAGATCACCTTTTTTCCAATCGCAGCAGGATTGATATTTGTATCATCCCTTTGTAGTATATCAGTGAGACCATTATAAAGATCTGCTCTCAGATTTGCCTGATGGTGTCTCATCCACATGAGCTTATTTTGGTCTGATACTGCCCATATTTTCACAACAAGTTGCTGAAAAAGTCTTTGACATCGAAATATCGTGTCAGGTTCATTTTGTCGTGGATGTAGTCGGAATCGATAAAAGCTTCTCTGGCTAACTCTGAGTCTCTGGCGCTGTCCTCTCTCATTATTGAGCTCTAATCCCCAATGCCAGCCAGTTTCACCCCGTGGAAACATTATAAGATAATGTAGGGGAAGATATGCAGCATGGGTTTGATTAATTCGATTAAATCTGTAGTCTGTAGTTGCTCCCTGCTGATTGACTGAGTGCTGTGCAAGAACGATATCTCGAAATCCCTTCTCTCCGTATTCTTCTGGGACGATTATTGCTACCTTATCTGTAGTTGGTAAGTTTGACCGTCTTTGATCCGCCCCTTTACTGACCACCAATTCTAAGCGAGGATTGAGAATAATTGAATATGGCTGTTGTCCCCCAATTTGTATCTGCTCTCTTAATCGCTCATTTGCAGTTTTATAGATTGAAATCCACGGAGAACAATCATTCAACATTATTGTTATCTCACGAACCAGCTCATAAGGGAGAGAGGGAAACCGTCCTGATCTGAGTACTGATGCATAATCAGGATCATATAAATACATTTCCGAATAGGAGGCATCTTGGGGTCCTGGGGGCTGCAGTGGTACTTGAAGATGATAGAGTTCACCATGTATTTGGAATATTTGTACTCTCATGCCAGAAACCTCAGGGCGATCGTCCATATTATGCGATACGGATGTGAAGGCGACAGCAGAATTCCATCTTCGGATATTTTTTCGAAAGTCCTTTGCATCGGGCTCATGGCTATTGAGCAATCAGTGGAGAGGTTGTGGCAATGGCTGTAAAAGCGGAATTTGGAGATAGCCATGCTTGCAGCATTCTTCGAATTTGGGATTGTGTTTCCCCTGCTGGATAATTCTCTCAGAAAGGCAATGAAATGCGCCGCAATCACCACACACAATATTCATTCCACCAAAATTGACTGGTTTCCATTTGGTGATATTGTTGAGATAGGCTAACGGATAATGAACGGGTATTTGCTCAACTGCTCCTTGGTCAGCATGGGGAATGCTATTTATCAGAGATATCGTCTCTGGTTGTTGATTGCGGGCTGCGCAAAGGAGTGCACGACGTTGTCTTCCTCGTTCCTGTTTAATCTTTTGTATTAGCCTGGATTTCTATACTATTCTCAAACAATTTTCCATTATGACTATCACTCTTGAGCAGATATATGCCCCTTACACCCACGGCAACCTACCAGACAATCTCTGCAGCCTTTCCTCAATACTCCATGACCATCTTGGTCAAACTCACCAGCCTCTTTTTCTCTTCTGCACTGATAACAAACCTGCCTCCGCATTTTTTTGTCTATTCCTATCCTTGATTTTGATTGTTAATAAGAGGAGGCAATAGGAGCAAATAAGACAAGGGATAAATACTAAATAACGACTGGACAGCTCCAAAGTCAAACTGGTTGAGCTGGTTATTGATGAGAATATTGCTGTTGTGGAGTCTTTGTGGTGGAATGCAGAAGAAATGTTTCTTTTTTTTTTAGAAGATTTTCCCTGTATAACTCTTTAATGGCATTTTAGAGTACTTATTTCTAGACACAGTCACTGTGTTACTATACCCTACAAAGTTTATTCTAAATGCACACAGGATCACTCAGGGTATTAATTAAACCTACTATTTTGATTGTGTTATCAGATGATCAGATCGGACTTTTTGAAATTCATTGTACAGTACAATATTAGACTAGCAGCCCTCTCGCCCCTACGGGTCTTATCACAGTGCTTAGTGTTGAATAATCTGGCCAGCCCAGGGGAAGGATAAAAATATAAGACTCAGATAAAAATAGTAAATACATATAAAAAAGGAAAATACATAGTAAAAATAATAAATGTACCATTAACAGCAGATTGAGGCTGTACTGGACCCAGTTCCATGGTTTAGTATAAGTCATATGGGCAAGATACAACTCTGAACCAGGCCTGCCATCCCAATGGCTAGTATCCCATTATTAGCAACTTCAGAGAAGCACTTCAGGGTATACAATATTTTCTGTCACAGTTGGGGTGTCACTGGATGGCAATAGAGTCAGTCCATCCAATGAGGTCACCCGAGAAAGTGCAACATAGAGTTGTCCATGGGTGAATGCGTCAGTGCGGAGATCCACACCAACCTTTTCCAAGGACTGCCCTTGTGACTTATTTACTGTCATAGCAAAACAAACTCGGACAGGAAACTGCTTACGTTCAAGTATGAAGGGCAGATCCTCATCCGTAGTTGTAAGCTTGATTCTGGGTAGGAGGCGAATTTTACCATCCCACTTACCACCCAGAATCGCAACCTTGAGACAGTTTCGGCTTATGCCTAATAGTCTCAATCTTGTCCCATCACACATACCATGCTTTGGGCTGAGATTTCTAAGTAAAATTAGTGGAACTCCAATACGGAGTCTAAGACAGGAAGGGGGAAGGGAAGCAATATTGATACTTTGCAAATATTCCACAGCATAGTGTTCAGCTGCTGCAACATCTGCATTGGATTCTACAGTGTTGACAGCCCCACAGCGATATTCTATGCCTGGCATTCTATCTAGAAGTTTGTCATTGAAATCATTCACTGTGTCATTC
Organism: Tuber microsphaerosporum; assembly: GCA_003521225.1. Lineage (NCBI taxonomy): Eukaryota > Fungi > Ascomycota > Pezizomycetes > Pezizales > Tuberaceae > Tuber > Tuber microsphaerosporum. The sequence goes on from QOVD01001024.1 coordinate 23,128, forward strand.
TTGAAGGCAAGAATTGCTCTGCCAACAAGAGCACTATGAGATGTGACAGCTTCCAGCAATAGATCTGGTGGATATAAGTAATCACAGAGTTGGTCAATGGTGGTAACTCTGCGAATAAAGGGGGGAAAGTGAATCTTCCCAAACTGGGTTGAATTGGAGACCAGGTCTTTGAGAAAGTCAATGAAGAACTGATTAGCACGATTTGCTGCTATCCTCATGCTTGTCTTTAGCCTCAAGATTTGTAGACTATTACAGATGGAACTATGCTGAATACAGGCTTGAACTGTTGCCTGCCTTGAACCACGTCTTACAACTGGCAAGATTTGCGCAAAGTCACCACCCAAAACAGTTGGAATTCCACCAAACAGTCCACTGTCACTCCCACCGCAAATATCATTCAATGTCCAGTTCACTGCCTCAAAACAGGACTTGTGTTGCATAGGCACCTCATCCCAGATAATCAGATGAGTTTTCCTGATCAACTCTGCAAGAGTAGAATTCCTGGAAATATTGCATCCCAGATTCCCAGCATTGGATAAGGGAATTTTAAACCTTGAATGTGCAGTACGTCCACCTGGTAACAATTGTGCTGCAATACCAGATGAAGCTACACAGAGTACAATCTTTCCTTTAGCCCTGAGATAGCTGCATAAGCAGTTATACAGAAATGTTTTTCCTGTACCTGCAGGACCTTGTAGGAAGAATCCAGAGCCTGGGTTGCTGTGGGGACTGTGCTCATGTCGATGTACAGAGGCTATAATAACTCGGAAGCAATCTGATTGCTCTGGGTTCAGCTGTGCTCTCATCCTATCATAAGCTTCTTGTTCTTGTTCACAGTCATAGTTCAATTCTTCCTCTAGTCCTGTGTTATGGATTACCCAATTCTGAATTGTCCAATTGAGGACTGGTTCTGGCAAACCATATTCAGTTAAGGTTTTGCCAAATTCTTTCAAGTACTCTTGAATCAAGTAAAGACCATGGTCAAGGTCAATCTGATCTTCAATTTCCTCTGCACCTGGAGGGACTGGAACTCTACCTGTTGTCAATAGATGAGGAACATCATCACACATACTTCTTCCAAACATTTGCCAAATGGCAAGTGGATTGGTGATAGTGGTATGCTGTAGGGCCAAAGCAGATAGATGTCGCAATGCTCTACCAGTCATAAACTCTGCTCCTTCACGAAACAGATCTACCCATTCCCCATCATCTTCTAATAGACCTAATGCAACACAGCCACCTTTGAATATTGGGTACACTATACCATCAACCGTTCTAAGATTTTCAAACCTGGTAGCCCCTCTGACAACGGTTAACAGTAAGCGGAGATAGTATCTCTCACCCATAAATGGACTGGCACAATACATGCGGCCAATTGCAGTACCTCTTTGCCTCTTCTGCCATCCCTTCACTTTTCCTTTGTACACATAATGTATAGGAAATTCTTGGTACAGGTACTGTCTGCCATCTTCATTCTGCTCATTATAAGCAAAGAATGCCATGAGTGTTGTCATGGACTCCTCAATTTGTTCACGAACATGTTCTGGATTCTCATGCCCTGACAAGTAAACTGGCTGCTGTCCCGGCAGATGAAGAGCAAGATGAGTAACAGGTGGCTGTTCCTCATGCATGCCAAATTCAAACAAGCGCCAAACTGCTTCAGTTGGACCTATGTAGCGTCCATGCAGATAGCGCTTGATTTCATCATGCTCAGACTCAACACTTACTGTTGCTCTGTCCCCACCTTTGTAAATGTATTTGTGAATATACTTCACAGCTTGCACTGAACCGCAAACCTCAACATTTATGTGGGCATTGTAGCGGAGAGACAGGTAAGGGCTGAATGGTACAACTCTACGATTGTCAATTACCGTGGTAACTGGACCTGCTGTTCCACGAACAGGAATGGTGAAAGACCTCCCTGTATTCCGTCTCCGGTATAAGGGGTACCCATTTTCTGGAATGACGGTTTCCTCCTGGAAATCATGTGGATACCCTTTATGACAGGTGGTCACCACTGCTGTGTTTAGGCCTTTCATGCATAGAGCATAACCATTTCCCCCAGCACATTGTGTGTGCGCCATTGTGTTCTGAATAATAGTACTCAACTGTTGACCTATGACGTCGTCTTCAGTTGGCAGTTCAGCAGATATGAACCTGTCAATA
>QOVD01001026.1:7658-40280 GCA_003521225.1 Tuber microsphaerosporum
TGACTTAGTCTGGGAGGGGAGGGTCAGATGCCAGAGAGCGCACCGTACTGTGAGATTGTTTGGAGGTTTAAACCCCATTGTCTGTCGGATGGCTTACTTCCGTATCCGAGCATCATATTACCGGTATCATATTGCAAGAGGGAAGAATTTTGTCACTAATATTGGGAGGTGTCTAGGGTTCGGAGGGTCTATTGCACTGCTATGGAAACTTGAAAAATTAGACTTCGCGTGAGGAGGTTTAGAATTTACCTTGGATTAAAGGGGAGCACAACAAGGGCGAAATAAAAGTGACATTCAGCCCTTTGCTTGGGAAACTAAAAAAACAGGGGCAGAACAAGCCTCACTGGAAGAGGTAACTCTAACACCCTAAACTGGGATCCAATTATTCTAGTTTCTCTGGTATTATAGGGGATTGTGGTTTCTACCGGTATCACTATTACTAGGGCCGTTATTAAAGCATTTGGAAACGGAAGATGTACAAGGCGCACCGCCTTGTCCCGGACTTTAATCTGCAAGGTTCTTTATTGTCCCAGGCAATTTTCCAGGATTTGCCCAAGATACATAAAATCGGTTCCGGCGTCGTGAGATTCTGAAGTCGTGGGGGTGGCGGCAGAAAAGCGGGGATAGTTGCATAAGGTACGGGAGTGTGCTTGCATTCGAGACAAGACTTAGCCAGAAATACTAGTAGAAGCTGTCACCTCAAGACAAACAGTTAAAGCAAACATAGGTATAGTGGGGCTGCCATGAAGCTTAGGACCATAGTAATAGTAGAATTAAATCCCGCGTGAAGCCGTCAGGACAAAAAATAGGACCAAGAGGGCAAGCAATGCCGCCGCTCTCGCGCCTCGAGAATCTCGCGACACAGTAACAGACGGTGCCTCCGGATCGACCCCCCTCTCCCCCATCGTGATGAACCTTCTGTCATTCCTTTTTCTTCCCTTACTTTCCTTTCCCTTCCCTTCGTTTTGTGCTTAAAAAAGGGACTTCCCGGACTGGCCATATCCCCGGGGGTTGTTCGTCATTGGCTACAGGCAAGAAGCATCCGGAAACAGGGTGGGAGAGGCATGTTTTGTGCGGGCACTCAGACGCACACAGATTTTTTGCCATATAAAAGTATTTTTTTCGAATCCCTGTTTTCGAGGATTGGGACGAGCGCTTTGTGCGTAGTACTGAAACTCTAGTCAAAGCGGCTATGCACCGCATGCTGGCCCTCAGTATCGTTACCCATGTGGCGCGCCTAATTCTTGGGCAGGCTTAAACGGTAAAGTGCTGTGGGATCTGATTGGATTGGATGAGGTAGGACGTATCATATTCATGCCTTGAGAAGCATTCTCTTTTTTTTCTTCTCTCTTTTCTCTCTCTTTCGCTTTCTCTCTTTCTTTTTCTTTTTTTTCTTTTTGAATTGTAGCAATGCCGAGTACAAGTACGGATCTACGTCACCCATTAGGACAGCCGATTTATGGTATTTTTTCTTTTCTTTTTCCTATTCTTTTCTATTCTTACCTTTCCCTGCCCTTTTTTCTTTTCTCTGGTGATGGGTTGAGGAAGTGAGTGGGCAAGGAACGAGCGAGTGATCAAGTCGCCTGACCTGAACGAGTAATTTATACCGCATTGATGTCTTGTACCGTCAGGCTTTTTCTGCCCTGGCTTTGGCTCGTAGGGGACATTTCGAGACAAATTGGAACTTGTAAGGAAGGTTCGTAAAGTACATTAGCCCTATGGCGGTGATATGATGTGCCTGGAATTACGGTGGGAAGGTACCGTGATAGATACGGTAGGCAGCCACGGTACACTACAGTACGGGCACGTCAGCAAGTAGGCTGTACCAGTGCCAGTGATTGGGGGGATGCTTTCGTTCGGGACAGGGATTATTTTCCAGGTTAACCTAAATTAACCGTTGCTAATCTTCTTTTGTTAAAGGAGTAGCGGCTATTAACCTGAGCCGACAGGGATATATTTGGCTGGCTAACTTTAAATAACTGCTCCATAGATTCTTGCTAACCTTTATACTTGTGCTTACCAGACACCAAACCGTAGGTCCTTTTCGGGGGGTAGTTATCGATGGTTAGATGGTAGGATTGCCATCGCTTCCGATAGGTGCCGGGCAAGGCTTAGGAGAGGTTCTTGAATCATTCTCTTTGCAGCTGGCTAGGTTCTATCACTCCTCAATTCATACTATGTTTGTATTTGGAGTGTGCCTTGGGGGTATGCTGGTATACCAGTAGCGCACTACCAAGGGTGAAGATTGACAAAGGCGGGTAGGCAGCGATTGAACGCACGATGGAAATATGGTGGCGAAGGGCAAATTGCACTAGAGTGAGCAAATGCAGAGGCAGATATGCTTGCGCCGGGGGTGAGATTTAACCTCGGGAAACCTTTTTTTTCCCACACAAGTTGGCCGCCTATGTTTTACTCCTCTTCTTCATTACCATCCAAATCATCCCTCTTGAGTCATTGGGCACTCCCCCCACCTTCAAATATTCCTACCTCGGCCATATAATGACCCCCGGGTTTACTCGTGCGCGCACTGCAAGTGGCAACTCTGTCTTGCTGATTTATAGAAGAATTTTTCTTGGCCGGGAAGGTAGGGAAAACTTAGTAATATAGTAGTGCTGGTAGGGGGAGGTAAACGGGTGCGTCTAACTTTGTCCTTCATCTATTGTGATTATGGGGGATAGTTCGGGGTTCTTGATTTGTACTGGTCTTCGCACGGAGGCTTATTCAATTTCGGGGGTGTGCTTGACTTTTAGTAGCCCCGAGTATAGCACTTGCTGTGCCGGGGTTTCTGCCCAAATGCTTAGCTCTTTGGCACAGGTGCTTTAGGCCCTATTTAACGCGCTACGGATACTGCAGTATGATACTCTGATATTGATACACGGCCGGCAGGACTTAACCCGTAAAAATGAAAATACAGCGCAGCATTTGGGTTGTCTTTTGCGGGACCTAGGTGTTTATACGTTTCGTTATCATACCACTTTTCTCTCCAACTCTGCAAAATACCGGTAGCCTAGCTCTCCAAACACCTGCCGAATGAAAACCCCAATGGAACTCTTCTTACAGCAAATTTAAACACATCTTCACCAGCCCTTCATGTCAATTGACTTTCTGGTTGTTTCTAATTTTTATCCCATACATTTTTTGTCATGTTGCCCTCTAAAGTATTGTTCCCTTTTTTTTACAGGGTCGTTTACAAATTACAAGGGTATCCATCATTATTGAATACTGTACTCTACTTGTCTGCCCACTCTGTGTATTTGTCTAATTATTCACTTGCCTGTCACCAATTTTGTTCATCCCTTTTTGGAAGAGCTACTCTACCTCAAAAATTCGTTCTGCATTGGGTTGTGGCTGTGGTTGTTGGAGGGGCATAGCGTAGAGATCTATTGGGTCCGTCATCGGATTACTCAGCTGATATCACTGTGTTAAGCCAACATAGGCCCTGTAGAGTAGGCTAAGAAAGCAGCGAATACTAGTTCTTGAGATCCGGAAAGCCCGGCTTGCGCAAAGCCATACCCCATCTGGAAAACACATTATTCTTTCTCGGGGCCACTTGTCTCTGATTGTCGCGATACGGTGGCCCTGGGAGATGGCCTATTAAACTAGTTTTTACGGTAAATGTAATATTGTACCAGGTCCAGTCAAGAGACTATGGAACAGTTATTTGGGGTTAACTAGTCAAACGTATTCCTGTCTGTTCTGGTTAATGGGTGCGCTTATACTGTCAAGTCCCTGCTATGGAAGCTTGACATTATGTGACCTTTGCCCATGTGCGCCCAGGCCACGAGGAGGCACTTCCGACTCGGATTTCCGGCTGGCATGGGTGGAGTGAAGTATTCCGCTAAAGTGCTGTGCTGCATGCGCTTCCATAGCAGGCTTCCCAGCCATCCCGTTGGAGTGAGGAAGAAGAGGAAAACGAGAGCCCCTATCATAAAGTATCACTCGATTGTCTGAGGATGTTGATTGTTGAAAATAGGCTTTCAGATATGCACTTTCTACGCACTAGAGTACGACATAGCCAGTCATTCACTTATCCTATTTGGCATTTCCCTTATATCACCACTTGGTCAACTGACCAGATACGCAACTCTGTTCTTATTTATCTTCTCTTGTCTTCTACATTGTTTCCTCTAACTCCTTTTCCGCTGCTTATATATGTTGCTATTTCACTGTATAAATGGTAGGCCCTCTGGCCCTCTGAGATAGTATGAAGTTCTAATGCATCTCTCATACGCGCATGATTCTGGTATATAGCTTGACCTTTGGCCCGTTTTTCAACATTGATCGTGGCAATGCATGGTTTGGAATAGTTGGGTAATTGTAACAGGTAGACACAGCACAGGATAGCTCATGACATGCAACATGAAAAGCATGCACAATGCTCTCAAGAATATTATCATAAATCATGAATACTACTCGTAATGCTCCTTAGGTGCGCTTATCAGCCATGCGGATCTTTAGCAGTACCAAGCATGGCCCACCGAAACACCCAGAACTTGAGAGACATAATGATACCCACTGAACAAACGGACATCAACTTACACGCCCTATATGGTAGTAGCGTTCACCGACCTAAAAGCTCGATCCCTGTTTAAGGGTGTAGAGAATCTCTCTAGAGAGCGAGTCAGGAGGCCGGGGGGGGGGAAAGAACCAATGTTACTTCCCCACCGCCGCTTCGCTGGAGAAATGCGACTCTTATGCACTGTTGAGAATGGATTGGCCCCGTGCGGATTGGCTAGGTTAGGATTTGAATTCCAATTTACTCATGAATAAGTTGTGCCTAGGGGTCCAGGGCGCCAGGTAGAAGCGGTGAAAATTTCCCCATGGAAATCGGGAGATTGAGCACCTGACTTTCCTTATTAAGGGTTTCGGACGAAGGGGTCCCGCTATGAGGTGGTGTGATATGATAGAATCTGGACAATGCATAGGGGTGTCCACGATCTACAAGGTAATGGAAAAGGATTTCTTTTGTTTGTCTTATTTTTAAAATGAATAATTTTGCCTAATTTTGATGGAATAGAAACTGTGGACCAGACTATCTAATACAGAAATGATGGAATTACTCTGTAAGGGTGACCATTCACCACACAACTATCTTTTCATCAACACCCTCCCAACCATATACTATTCCACCACGCTCCTACGACTCTAGTGAAGATAGCCACTCTAGAACCTCGCGCTTCCTTTCTGATGGTGATGCTTTGGTACATAAATATTCAAAGTATCGTGGCTGTTCTAGACATTTCCACAGTTGGTATTTCTGGTCCCGAAAAAATTTCGGCTTGTGGAATCGCCCATGATGTTTGAAATCGTTTGCGCAACGTAAGGTCAGTATGCGGTGTGAAGAGGATGATAGAGGGTTTCCGTATCATACCGTACTCCACTAAAAGCTTAGTAACCACGCTACGTCCGAGTAAGAGTCTTAGGCCCTGTTTGGCGGGAACGGAAGGCGGGTCGACCGTTCGGTTTCGAAATGGTTGTGTGTGGAGAAATGGTCGTGGTCAGTTTCATAACGATTGTACCTATGGGTACTGTTTGGATAAACCATCGACCCTTCGTTGTCATATAAAATTTATTATGATAATTGCCAAGCCACTCTGTTTTGAAATGGAACAGTTGCCAAGTTTCATGTTTGCCAAACGCCAGTTCAGTTCTTCCATTTCGAAATGGAAGGCGAACGGTCATTTGTATGGGGGAACGGAGCGGAACGGTCGTATCCAAACAGGGCCTTAAGTTCATTATAAAAACTAGCTTTCACTCTCACGGACTCACTTTCCTCCCTCCATCCTCTCAACACCAACACCTATCATCACTTCACCACAAGATTGCAACACCCAAACACAGCGCAACCCCCACCCACAACCCAACAATGTCTGAGGCTCAGGAGATTCCGGTTCCTAATGTAAACGGGGGAGCCAGGCCCGCAGTCCAAGCAGCGGCGGGCGGGTCTGGTGAAAATCAAAATTTGCCAGAGGATGTTTCGGGGAGCCTCAACCAGCTCAATCAGATCATCAACGATGGTTTCAATACGATGAATGCCAGCAATCAGATCATCAACAATGGTTTCAATGCGATGAATGCCAGTATTGTAACGATTCGTACCGACATTGCAACGATTCGTGCCGACATGGTCCAACTTAATGCGAACATGATCCTCTTGAACCAACTCATTGAAAAACAAACTAAAAGGATCGATCGCTAGTGTGTCTACTTTTCCCTTTTTTAAAAAAATATTTATGGCCGTGCTTAGTAACTAATTTGGGGCTCGAGCAACAGTGATATCAACAGCGCCGCCCGTATCGTGAACGCCCGTGCCAGCTCCCCGAACGACCGCCTTTACCCGTTTATCAACACCACCAACATCCACTGCCCTAAATTCCCACCAACTCTTGGGGCACTGAATGAACTTGAAGGTTAGTTGAAGCTTTTCACACTTTCCTATTTTGCTGTGTTTTTCGCCCCTTTCCCAAAGCAGAAAATTCTTGAGTACATAGCACACCGTTCTCTTATTCAAGTTAATATGGTATGGGAGTGAATACTAAAAGCTACTAGACGAGATTGTTATTGACGTCCTTAAAGACTTGGGATTGCCTCTCACCGGGGACGCCAATGCAAAGAAGAGTCGCCTTAAATTTTACGTCGGTGTTCCCACCATCTGATTTCTGTGCGCTTTAGGCACCCTCCGCGTTTGTACGCCTTCTGTCTTTGTCGTTTTCTGTCTCTTTTTTTAGAAATAATGATATCTTCTCTTTTCTGGGAAGTTGTCTCTGTCTCTAGTGTCCCTACCCAACGTCCCAAAGTAAAAGAAAATCCTGCTCCTCTGCTAAACAGATAGCCTAACACACCCGATCACGTACCCAACCCAACGAGGAGAAGAGGGAAACCCAAATAGCTGCCAATAATCTGTACAAAACCTCCCTCTCTGCCTACCAGTACTCCTGCCACAATAATACTGCCACATCGCAAGCAAAACGGATGATGTACAGCGCCAATAGGTTTACCTTCCCGGTGTCTTTACTAGGAATGATGACATCAAGCACAACCTGCCTATCCGATCTTCCCGATTCCAAAGCATAAATTCCGAGCCTTTTACTGTTATGAAAGAGGTCTACAAATCGCCTTATATTCTTGACGTTCTGAAAATCTCCGGTGTCTAGAAGCGTCTAGCGGAACTCAAGAAAATTTGGAAAGCGCTCGGCGAATACTAAGAGCGTGAGAGGGTTTCATTCCCTCGGTTTTATTTTGTTGGTGAAGATATTCTCGAGATTATTGGAAACAGCGACGATATCTATATTATACTGACACATTTCAAGATATTTGCAGGGCTTTCTAGCTTGGTGCTCGGTGACGATTCCGTCATCTTGGGTTTCACATTATAGGTGGTCGAGGAAGTTAGATTGAGGAAAGGAATCTCCGTGATTAAGGCATCTAGGATCAATGATTGGCTCGATGCTCTAGAATCCAAGATGAAACTTACTCTGGCCGAGCTTCTAGCAGAGGCGGTTTGGGATTCCAGGTATATTGTTTTCATGAAAGATTAAAACAAAGGAAGGTTATCTGAATATATTGTGCAATACCCGGCCGAAATTCTGGTCCTTGCAGTGACTCCCGCTGTCTGGGCAACAGGTAGACAAGGCTTTGGCCGAAGAACTTGTCGACCAACAAGGCTGATATGGGCAAAAGGTTAAGGCACTCGTCTTACTTGCGACAACAGTGCTGGGGGATCTCAAGCCTATCGAGAGGAAAAATGCGAACATTGGATCACTATGTATGTTCATCAATGGGACCCAATATTTAGACTTGGTAATTCCGGAGCAAATTCAACAGAACATTCCGCATGGCTACTTCAAATGAAATATTAAGGTGGAGCTGATTACCTGAGTAGACCGAAGATTAGAATGGCAAATGCAGAGCCGAAATATAGATTCGGGTATCTTGGTATGGCTAAGAGGCTCGTGCGCACTCTGACAACCGATAGATGGTTTTTGACATTAACCCAAGCCGTGCGCCAAGAGCTAGGAGATCTACAGATGCCCCAGCAGGAACTGGCAAAACTGCGTCGGTCAGGGCACTTGGTGTCAAACTTGGTCGCTTCACCTTAGTATTTTGTTGTGATGATACCTTCGACTTCCGGGGGACGGGAAGACTCTTCTTGGGAATCTGTCAGGTCTGAGGGTGCGGTTTTTTTGACCAGTTTAATTGTTTGTAAGAGATCATTGCCCGCTGCACCTCAACAAGTTCACAGCATTCAACTTGGGTTAAAGAAAGCTATTAAGGACGCTAATGCGCAGATAGAATTGGCTGTTTGACAGTTCAAGGTGCATAAAAATACGGGTACGAATACCTATATATCCTTTCATTCTGGGCTCCGCTGTTAATACAGACGCTTAAGCATCTTCACCGCCATGAATCCTGCTTAGGCTAGCAGTTCGAACCTGCCAGATAATCTTAGGAAACTCTTCCGCAGTGTTTTTGTGCCGAAGCCTAATAATGAGCCCATGGCCGAAGTTATGCTTTACCAGCAAGGATTTAACATGGCAAAGCAGCTCTCCAAGCAAACAGTACCTATTTTTCTATCATTGTGCTTCATGGCTTTCAAAACAATCGTATTATGATTGTAGGTTGCGTGCAATGAAGAGGGTATTTATTAGCTCTGGAGGATTAAAGAGAGCGATGTTGGTGAGCCATGGCGTTGATTTCGATGGGGAAAAGATATCAGGCTTCCACTAGGAGGCACAGCTTATCGTGCGGAGTCTGAGAGAAGCTATGCCACCGAAATTAATACCGAGTAACGTAGAGATTATGAGGGAGTAAGTTCACGCCCTGCATTAATCTGTCTTTCCCTCTAACACAATGCCCTAGAATAGAAGAGGAGCCGTTCCCGGAAATCCAATGCGCACCCGGAAATTCCTGCACATTGGAGAAGATACGGAAAATTGTCAGCCAACGAAAAGTTGTTTTGATAGGCACCTGGATGACCAAGATTCTGCAGCTATAGGAAACTCAAACTATTCACTGTGGTGTAATGGTTGGAAACTTCGGTTCAGGGAAATCTGGCGCCTGGAAGTGCTACTGCAGGCCTTGCCACAAGCCGAGTGCAGAGAGGGCATTTATCATCTACTAGACTCGAAGGTCATGCCGAAGGTGGCTTTGTGTGGGGGTCTCGATCCGACAGCGAGGGAATGGACTGATGGAATTTTTATAAGTCATTTGCGAAAATTTGAGGAAAATCGACGCGGTGAAGATTTGAAGAGGGAGGGGGCACGGCTTGTTTTTGGTGATTTTGATCCGGAGTGGGTCGCCAGCCCGAACAGGTATTCACCCCTACCACTATCCGTGGTCGGATATTCGCTAATAGAAAAACATGCAATGTTTTAAATGATAACAAGTTGCTCATCTTGCCAAACGGAGAACGTCTTAACCTTCCCTCAAATGTTCGCATCATGTTTGAAGATGAGACATTAAAATATCCCACCTCCACCATAGTCAGGCAATGTGGTATGGTTTGGTTCAGTGAAGATAGGTTTACCTGAAAAATAATGCTTACCCATTACTTCAAGTCTCTCCGATGAGCCGTATCTTCGCTCCTTCCCATGGCATGGTCGTCAAATTACCAAAACAAGAGGGATCCCGCTAAGACCGCTATTGCCGTCAAGTAGAGAAACCACACCGATGGTTGCTATGTCAAGACTGTGGACATTAGAACGCCGGAAGAGAAGGTGATTCTTATTGACCTCATTGAAGAGCGTACCATTCTCGGAGAGCCTGCATCCTTGTGACTCAGGTTCTGCTATGACCCCGAGACCGGCTCTGCATCGATCCGGGAGGTAATGGAGGGAGGGAACGGTGGAATCGGGATTTTACTACTAGCTCTTGTTTTGCGATGAGAAGGTTCCCCTCAACGCAGTTGTAACAGCCTAACAGGTGCGTTCGACGGCTGACGCGCAAAGGGTACGGGACAGGCCATTGCCGATTTCCTTCAGGCGGTTGGGAATAATGGCGAGGCTTTACGCGGTCATGGATTTCGCTATTGTGGTTGGGTGGAAATCTATCATCAAAGCAATCATCCCAGAGGTGATTGATGGCGATCTTACCAAGCCGATTCACCTCTCCAATAGCTTCCGCATGCTTCCTGGCGCGCAGCCTTTGGAGGAGGGTGATGGAGTTGAAACCAAAGCCCAAATTAATGCTGTAACCAACCAGGCCGGAGGGAAGATGGTGGAGGTATGCGGAGCTATCACGAGGGATTGGGGGCCAATTATGGAGGTTATTTCACAATTATTGTACAAGGGCACCGCCACTATGGAACAAATTCCAACGAAAGATCGAGACGCCAATGCAAGCTCGTATGACCTCGAGCAGAGATGTTGCTGTCCTTTGTTCAAAGGAGTTCTACCTCGATGACCCTGATACCCAGCTTTTAGGTAAGAAACTAACTCTTCGCTTGTTAAGCTTTTTTTCTGATTTAGCGGTGAAGATTGATTTTTTCTCCGTTAATGGAGGCGTGGCTATTCGTAGGTATTTCCCTAATACTGGCTCTCATTCATCATCATCCTCCTCTTCCCCTGTCTATTCCCGTTTTTAATCTGCTCAGGTCCCTCCGCGTTTGTAGTACCTCTACCAACCCCTTTACACAATAATAGATGCGCATCTCACCCAGACAGAATACTCGTCCATAGAAGTCCTGTGAAAATTCAGCTGTGCCGGGGGTGTTACTGGCTCTGTGAATTGTTGCGGGAGCGATTCGGTATGTCTGGGGAGGAGAGGGCTAGCCCACGCAGGATCTTGGTAGAGAGGGATAGGGTGTTGGCTTTTGGGACTGCAGCTATTGCTGAGTACGGGACAATGGTCTCTGGAGTGCAAATTAAATTTAAGGTCGATATTGCGTCTATAAGGTCTTCATTCGGTATTTGCGTCGGTGTCGGGGAAATCAGGTGGTATTTAGATGGGATGCTGGAGTCTTGGTAGTAGTCGTAGCGTGAAGAGAGAGGTGGTGATTTACCTGAGGGGTAAGATTTAAGGTTGGGCCTGTATCGTCATTTTAAGCGTCTGAAGTATCACTCGAGGGAACAAACATGATCATCGAATTACCCCAGTTGGTGGACGGCTGCAACACCATCGTGTGAAATCCAGTATATCTAATCGCGATCGTATATCACAGTTGCCATGATATCAAACGTGGACAGGAGAAAAAACTCCTTTTTTAGATCCCAAAATTATTGCCTCATAGATCCGGTCGTTCTGGAGCATATTGTAATACTATAATTATAATCTGCCAACGTGCGCATCCAGAACCTTTGTCTAAAGCAAATTGAAGAAAAAAATCAATGCACCTAACCAATCCTAAGATTCATTTCAGACCTTCATCACTAGTTTCCATGCATTCTTGATAATTACTGGTAATATCCCCGAGTCGCCTTCTCCCACTCCCCTCTCCAGAATCGCCGGCTGTGGGCGCGGATCTGCCTGCAGATCTACTGGGTGTTCTTAGAGCCCTACCGCTGCTTTTACCGTCGTTTCCGTGTCGTTGCCGTGATTTCGCCTTCACTTTCCGCCCCTAATTGCTGATGGCTTCAATAAACCGATCAAGCGTGGTCAAGTTGACAATTGGATATGATATCCTATTGCTTCGAAACAAGGGGCAATTAGGAATTCTAACCATCCTTATAGGGCTACATGGAGCGTTTTTGGCACAACTCAATTTTCTAATATCTTCGACTTGAATCGGAAGATCACTACTTTCTTCTCACCGAACCAGTGATTACCACCCTAAAATATTCTGCATGGGCTGTGAACTCACCTGGGCCTTGAAAGCCTCTAAGCTCTCTAGAATCTCGTGAAAACACTGCTGAGATCATGCTGGGGACCTTCAATTGTGCCAGATTATATATTGTTTTGCAAGCGGTCTTGTCATTGGCTGCGGGTTGGACCGGTAGCAAGGTTCAGGACCAGAGCTTGACTGGTACAGTTGCTGACTCAGGAGGCGGTGTTATAGACGTTATTCCAGTTGCTGAGAGCTATGTCATTGGATCATCGATCAAGTCCATTCCTATTGCCGGGCGTGATATCACAGAATTTGTCTAGTTGCTTCTCCATGACGGAAACGAGCCCAGCTCCAAATTGAAGACTGCTGAGCAAATTGAGGAGGAATTCTGTTACGTTTGTCTGGAGATTGTGAAGGAGTTTACAATATATGACTGAGAACCGGAGATGTTTTAGAAATGCGTTGTTGAGCAGCTTAAAGGCCAGGGAATTAACGTAGATGTGGGGTATGAGAGGTTTTTGGCTCCAGGGATATTTTTCAATCCCGCAATCTAAACTAGCGATTTCTTGGCGCCCTTACCAAATGTGGTGGACACTGTTTATCTAAATCTCACCTATTGACGTTCGGAGAGGTCTGTACAAAGTATGGAAATGCGTGCCTATGTTGGGCTCAGGAACAATGGCTCTTACATAATGGAGCGTTGTTCTTCATGGCGGTTATACACTCATTAAGGATTTTGGTCGACGTCTTCAGTGTGATATCCGCCATCTTGTCGATGCTCGTATTCGAAAGTTGGAAGACACATCAGGTGGTAAGTCAGGTGGGCTGGAAGTCCAAGTTATTACTCATAAAAGGCAAAAATATGGGCCATGGTTGGGAGGAAGTTTTTTGGGTCAAACGTAGGAATTCAGAAGCTACTGCCATACTAAGGCTGGGTGCGATGGGGTTGGGCCGAGCATCGTAAGGAGATTTGCGTTATTGGGTGAACCTGGGAAATGATGCTTGTCTTGTCACCTTTCGATGTGCTTGGGCGTGACCCTTTGGAGCTGGGACGAGGGGTAGGGTCAGTATTACAGGATAGACAAAATAAAAACCATTGATTTTTCGTTGGTCCTCGACAGAGCGGCTTGTGTGGGACGTTGATGCTGTTATTTTTCTGTTTCCGAGGTGTAGCTTAAATTCATAAAATAATGCCGGGTACAATTTGGTATCAACTCGAATATAATTGCAATAATAAAAAAATGGTTTATATTCTCCTTCATCTTCTCCATTAGGAGTGGGTTTCTTTTTTGTAGCCATGGTAATTGCTGGGGAGCCTTTAGAATGCGAAAATGACGGAATTTTAGGATCCCTTTGGCACTGCTTGAACTATCGTAAGTACTCAAATACAAGAGAAATGTGCTAGGACGTTGTAGTTGCCTCTCCTAGTAAGGCGCTGCGCATATTCCTTTTGTTCGGCTCGACTCTGGGCCGAGTTTGCGGTGTTTTCTCTTCGCTAAGCTGAGAAGGGGAATTCCAACGTCCTAGCACATTTCTCTTGTATTTGAGTACTTACGGTATGCGCCAGTGCCATCCTTGTTGGGGTGGGTCAGAACAATAAGCCCGGAAATGCCCCCATGGCTAGAAGGCCGTCGCTATTTCCCAGGGAACCGGTTGCTGAGTAATCATATTCACCAATTCGGTAAGGGTTGGTTGGTCTCCCGAACTTTCATACGGAGGTACGGGGCATAAGTTTTGTAGGCTACACAGGGGGTGAGAGTGGTAGACCTCGCTTGTGGAACCTACAAAACTTATGCCCTGTACCTCCGTAGAGGTTTTGACTGGTAGAACTGTGGAAATTGGGAATTAGAGATTCTACGGTATTCTACCCAATGCTTAACGCATAGGCTAACACAACGCCAGAACGTTGATTACTCGTGCCTCCGAGCCAAGAGAGCCAGAAAAAGTATAGTGTTCGCGCTGTTTGTAGTAGTGTGCGAGTGGCGGAAGTGATGAAGATGACAACCACACCAATCCCCGAGCACTGTACTCGAGTATGCACGATGCAGAAAGCAGCTTCAACGCCCTGGACATCCAGGTTCTAGTCACATGTCCGCCAATAGTGGCCCACCACCGAGTACCACTCTCCAACTCAAGAGCTGCGCTTACCTACACTGCTTAGTATGTCTTTTTTCATTCAACAAATGCTGCACTTACATGTGGTGAAAAATAGGCACTCGGGCACCGACTATCTACAATGAATGGTACCCAGAGAGCTAGGCCATTATGGCATACTACAAAAGGGAGAATAGTCCTGTCGTTTTCACCATAGTGAAGCCCATAAGCTGCTGCGACTGCCTTTGTTGCCTCGGTGTCTGTCGCTTTCTGCAGATAACGGATGCCCAATTCCTCTCTCACTATTGTTTCCAATGTTTCATGTTTGATATCGGTTATCAAGACCTCACAATCATTTGGATTCTTGCATATGTGGTTGATCTTGATATCATTACCATGAAAGTTTGCCTCTTTTGGGAGCTTCGGCTGAGGAGAAGGCGAGACATGGGTATAGGAAGAGAAGGGGCGGATGAAATGGGAGCGAAAAGGGCGATCAAACGAGACAGGAGGAGATTGAGAGCTTGATAATGTGATTTACCAGGATGCGGCTCTTCGCCAGGATGTCACTCACAATGGCAACCACAGGAACATCCAAAGCATATTTGATTATCTACATTCATTGTACTGATATCATATTTAAAATCTGTTAAATAGTACTTTTGAATATGGAGAATCAGAATCTTGGGCTTTTATTAAAGAATCAAAAACTATTCTTCTTGTATATTTACATTATTCTCAACTAGTTCAAATAGCACTTTTTTGAACAATAGTAGTGATGAAAATTGAAACCAACAAGAAATATCATAGTTTAAGTAGATAATAAGATCTCATAGGAGGTGTATTTGATCTGTGGAGTTTTTGTAGTGATTTGTAGATATGTTGGAAGATGTTGTAACTGTAAAAATGAGAATAGTGCAAAATATATCTTAGATACTAGAGGAGATGATATCTGCTGATAAAGTTTATATAATATTCCAATACTTTGTGATATACTTCAATTAAGTAATCCAAGATAGTATATATACTATCAAGGCTAGTGGTTAAGCCTTGCAAATTTTATTCCATAGTTATAGTAAAGTAGTTTAGAGCAAAATACTACCCTCCAGTCTCAACCCTGTATGCTACACATTTAGGATAAGGCTAAAATCTGAGTTATATGGTCTACTAAGATAGTTAAAATTGTTGGAAAAGTTTTAGTTAGTTTGGGCATTGGGATTTCAAGATTTCACAAGTTAATGAGAGAGAAACTAATTCTGCCTCTTAATATGGTGTGTATAGGGAGTTGAGGTGGGAAATCTCCAAATCAAACCACCCAAAATGACAAAAACTTATCCAATGGCTTCAATTGTATTAGTAGACCATATAACTCAGCCTTCAGCCTTATCCTGTAGGTGTAGCATACATGGTTGAGGCTGAAGAGTAGTATTTTGCTCTAAATTACATTATAATAGCTATGGAATAAAATATGCAAGGCTTAACAACTAGGCCTGAAAGTGGATATACTATCTTGGATTACTTAATTGAAGTATATCAGAAAGTATTGGAATATTATATAAACTTTATCAGCAGATAGCATCTACTCTAGTATCTAAAATATATTTTGCACTATTCTCATTTTTACAGTTACAACATCTTCCAACATATCTACAAATCACTACCAAAAACTCCACAGATCAAATACACCTCCTATGAAATCTTATTATCTACTTAAACTATGATATTTCTTGTTGGTTTCAATTTTCATCACTACAATTGTTCAAAAAAGTGCTATTTGAACTAGTTGAGAATAATGTAAATATACAAGAAGAATAGTTTTTGATTATTTAATAAAAGCCCAAGATTCTGATTCTCCATATTCAAAAGTACTATCTAAAAGATTTTAAATATGATATTAGTACAATGAATATAGATTATCGAATATGCTTTATATGTTCCTGTAGTTGCCATTGTGAGCGACATCCCGGTGAAGAGCCGCATCACAGTAAATCAGGTTGAAGGAGGAGGAAGGATGAACCAGAGTAGAGAAATATGAGTAAATGACATGAAATAAGGACAGGTGCACTGTATAGTGGAAACAGTAAACCACATAGCTGAAAAAAGGTCAACAAATGCCAGAACGCAATGGATATAAGGCACTAAAGGAGAATAGCTCAGTCATTTTCGGGCAGCACTATAGAATAATATAGGAGTATAACAGGACAGCAACATCTGAGCAGCAAGCACAGGTGGCTGAGAAGTCGAAGGAGCAGTTGACTAGTACGCCAGAGGAACACATGTAGACAATAGCCAGAGAGAATATGTGCATAATCCTAAAGGAGAAGGAAGTAATCACTAAACAGGAGGAAGGACTTGAAATACCACGGTTGTGGTAGTGAAATTTGTCAATGAAAATTTGGGTGGAAAAGAAAATAGCCCTGCAGGAGGAGGGAGGAATGACCATGCAGGAGAAGGGGTGAAAGATGCTGGCATTGCAAGAAAGTGGGTGAATGATCACTAGGAAGAAGATGCAAATAGCCCCAAAGATGCTTGGAATAGTACTGCCTGATATGGGACGTACTGGCATGACTAGAGTACTATAGGAAACCTTAGACTTGGAGAGCAATGCCAGGGAGGAGATGCAAATAACGTTGGAGGGGGGGAAGTAATCACACTCAGGATGGGAGGGGGAGTAGCTTGGCAATTGCGGGGAATTTTATTAATGATAATTGGTTTGGAGAAGAAAATAACTGTGGATGGGAGTAGAGCAATAACTATGCTTCAACTGGAGTGAATGTTATAGGTATTGCAAGAAAAGGTGTCAATGATAATTGGGGGAAAGGTGTCAACAGCCTGAGAGAAGGCAGAAAAGGCACCACCAGAAATGGGGCCAGTAAAAGGAGCATTACTGGAAAACATGTTAATGATTACCAAGGAGAGAGAGGGGGTAGCTGGACGATTTCGAACAATTGTATTAATGATAACGATGTTAGAAACGCTCCTTACTTATATCGGCAACAAGTAACAACCCTTATCTTATCTTTGTCTGATTAGAACAACGTAGATCTCGTAGTATTATTTTGAACTAATAATACAATTTGCGAACATTTCTTTGCTGTGCCTTTAATTGCTCTTGAGGCTTCTTATCTACTAGTCAGATAGGAGGTTGAGGTATGCAGTCGGTCTTTGTTAAGAATCTTATAGCGAGCATAAAGGAGTTTTATTGCATAAAGTATAAGTGGGAAATTACAGTGAATGGTTGTGTAAAGAACTAACTATCCTCCTGCTCTGCACTCCTTATATACTTCTTTCCGCAACTGCTTAGTCATCCAAAATAATACTTATGAGTCCCTATCGTGACTTATGTGAAATTATAACATCATATGACTCAATCGAGTCATTACAAAATAAACAACTTAAACAAGATATGAGTCCTACTTGACTCATATGTGGAATCCCATGACTGAAATGTAGTCATGGTGTGAAATACCCCACAACCTAAGATTCTTAAGTGTGAATCTTGTACAAACATACAAACCTTACCTGGTTTGTAACAATCAATTCAGAGATGTAAACTGTCCTGGTGGTTGGCGGAGTAAGAACAGTGCAAGAGGAAGGGTGAATGTACCAGGTATTGCAAGAGAATGTATGAATGATAAACAGAGAGAATATGTGAACAGCCCGAGAGGAGATAGAAATAGTACAGCTGGAAAAAAGGAGAGTATCTGGGGTATTACTGGAAACCGGGTTGACGATAACTGGCAAGTAGATGCGATGAACCCCATAGGAGAAGAAGGGAGTAATCTCATGGCATGCGTAAGGGCGAAGTGTATGGGGATTGCAGAAAACCTAGTGAAAAATGATTTGAGATATCATAGCAACAACCTTGGAGGAGGATGGAGTTATAACAAGACAGGAGAGGCAAACCAGTTGGCAGTAGTCTGGAGAAGAGAAACAAGCGGGATATATGCCATAGATATCATAAGCTAAGGCTTGCAAGCTAGTCTTAAAGCATAACGAGTGGTGAAGAGAGAACATGCTTCGCACTTTGAACAGCTTCACTAAATTGTATAGGTTAGTTTTCAATTGCAGAGGGCCAACAGTTAGGTTTTACTGGAGTGACTGACTATCTTCTGATACTAATCAATCAGTATATGATATGAATTTAGTGCTGGAATGGAGTCGATAGCTTATTTCACATTCAAAAATATGTATTGTGTAACCGGTACAGGTACCAGAGATATTATATTGGGTTTCAAGTATCATAGGAACTTGAATCTCTGATGAAGTCATGATAATCGATAAATATACCGTGATCAATAGCCTCTTGATTTCACTTATGCATGAATAACACCAGCAGATCGATATCGGAACGGTTGAACTAGCGAAAGATAGTATTGTAAGTTCTAGGACTGGTGTATCTGAGTCTCATGTTATGAACAAGGGGTGCTGCAGGTCTGAGGAAGGCCTGCAATGCTTGTGGGGTGGGGAACCTGAACATCTTTATTCCCACTACTTAGTTGTAATAAATTTTGAAGGTCAGTTACTAATATTGCAGTTGTGAGATAGCTTGGTATAGTTCAAGTCAATCAAAACATGTACCAGATTTTTCTCCATTTTCAAATCCCTAAGGCTTTATTATTATTAATTTAATTGTAATAAAAATACAGTCACTCGGCAGAAGTGTTCGTGATGCTGCTGAGTCAGCACCTCGAGTAACAACGGCGGCAGTTTTTCCCCATCCCGAACACTAAAAACCAACGTTCAATTGGGAGATAAATATTCTATAACCTGAAGAATGAAGTAGCTATTAGGCCTGAAAATATAGAAATTAAAAGTAATACTTGGAAAACAAAATCTAATACTTTGAGGACCATCCTGTTGTTTTTGTAGTTATTTTCTTGTAGCTTATATGCTAGTAGTAGAATCTTCACCTTACAACTTGAAGAGGAATGGTTTCTGTCTGAGGACTTACTCTTGGTGTAAGTATTAGATTTTTTACACTTGCGGTGAGAATAAGTCATGAGACAGCAGGCGCAAACTGTTAGGCACATTGGAAGCCCATGTATGGAATACTGGAATCCAGCACATGGACCTCCGAGCGCACAGACCCCTGCGCACAGACCTCAAAAATACGGCCATCATACCCCTGTGGCCACAACGTTGGAGCACTACGTTCATTGCCGCACCAGTGGTAGTTGCACTCGCACTCAAGAATGCCCCTCCAGGGACCACTTGCAATAACACCATATACGTTGTGGCCGTCCGTCTGACCGGATGCTGTTTGCAGGATATTTGAGAAGAGAACCTAGCGAAAATTATGCAAGTGGTTCGGACCAAATCGGCCGACGTCACATAAAGTTATAGGCCTTCAAAGTTAAGAGAGCTGAGGGAAACAAAAGAGTGGACACTTAGGCGAAGTCTTCCCATGAGGAAATTAGACACTAGTACGCACAGTGGAGACCAACAGTCCCACTCAGAGCCAGTCAGTAAGGGAGAGGCATTGCGCGCAATTAGCCATAGGTGCGATTGCAAGCAAGAGTCATCCCGAAATCTGATGCACATGCATCCTACGAACTCGCACGCAATGAAAGGTCTGACGACCAAGGAGTTGGCCACTCCTTACATGGCTCTGTGAAGAAAGTTATAACGCTAGCATCTATTGGGCTACGAGAACTCTGTATGCCTATTGTTGAAGAGATTGACAAACCCTCACGATCAGAAAAACTGTGTATATCTTTATAATGCTAAGCAAGGAGTCGAACAGCTGTCAGCATCATAGAGTGTTCGCACATTTTAGTTAGTAGTTATTAGTTAGCCCGTGAACACTCAGATGCGGAATATAAATATGGAAGTGCCTCCCTTGCTACAAGAAATCATCAAGTACCGGAGAAGAGATCTTATCAATATAAAAAGTTATCACGCTATAAATATTTATCTTACTCGATTATCCTTTTATTATATCAATTACTTCTCAGAAGAGATAGTTACCCACGAGCCTTCTTAGACAAATCTTCAAAGACTCCTACTCAGGCTTAGTCCGATATTATAGTCCCACTATCGGCTACCCCTAACACAAACCCCATCTCTTGTGAAATTCCGCCATCAGGAAAACCACAATAGTTACTAGAATCGCACAGCAAAGAAAGTACCAATCATTCTCAAGACTAGTATATTTGTGTCCTTCCCTCTCTTTATGAGCTCGGGACCTAGTATGGTAATAGGACATTTCATTTTATGGGTTATTCACTTAGATTGTTCTGGTATCACGCTAGTGGACAATGGAATGGAATTAATGTTGTGCCTGTTGTCTGAGAACTCATTCTTACTGTAAATACTTCTTTCTAAAATACTCAATTTAGTGATAAATAAGGACAAATTTGCCATCTCTTCAAGTTGGTCTCTCCTGGTACCCTCTGGGACCAGCTATATCTGACACAAAGTCTGAAAAATTAGAGAGTCTCTGATAGTACATGAGTACTTGTTTATATTTTATTTTTAGATTTTTAAATTAGGTTTCTTTTTTTCTATATTTTATAGGACATTTTTTGATTTGAACTCTTCAGCATCATTAGAATATTCTTACCTCAATTGAAGTTTTTTGATCACTCTTCAGGTTGAGCCAGAAGTTGCAATGGTTGTTACCTGAGGTGCTGACTCAGCAGCATCACGAACACTTCTGCCGAGTGACTGTACCTGTTTTGGAAAGAGAATGTGAAGTAGAACAAGAAACAGGTTTTCTTTTATAGAATATGATAATATTGATAGAGCCTTAAGAATTCAAAAAGTTGGAATTTTGGTGAGAATCATGAAAAAGTGTTATGTTAGCCACACTTGAGATGCTTAGTAAACATTGAAATTTTTGTTAGGAATAAGGTTTTTATAGAATAAACCTGAAATTTAGACTAGCAAATAGAATAAACCCTAAATCTCAATGAAACTTATGTTGAACAATGACATTGTATTCAAGTTATATAACCGAAATCTCATTTCCCTAGGAATAACCCTTTTCCACAAAACCTAATTTTTTCATAAATCCTGCCAAGACTTCAGGTTTGGCATTTTAACTGGCACAGCCACATGTAATATAATTTTTTCAGCCTGGTACATGTTTTGAGTGACTTGAACCATATTAAATAGACTTACATTGTTTTTTTGTCTTTGTATCCGGTCACTGCTCCGTGTGGTCTTCGTCAACCTGTGGTGAGGTTGAATTGTTTAGAAAGTCGTGGTAGAAGGAAGGAGTGAGCAACCTTGCTTTTTCACCCCTCCGTCTAGCGTTGTTCCTTGGAGAACCCAGAACGTTCTGATACCTACACTCGCCCCCACTCTCCCGGACGACCAGATTTAACCAATTTCGTCTGGGGCAACGGGGTATCATACCGTAAAATCTCTGGAAATCCGCTTTCTCAGCTAGCCCTCTAATCTCCAAATCCTCAGTAGAGACATTCGGAGGGGGATTAGCGTTTTCCCAACGCGATAAATGATCAGCCCTGTTTTTAGACACCTTAGATCTCGCTAACCGGGATTCACAATTCTATACCCGCTAGGCTTAACCTATCCCATGCTAACGCGCTGGTCATGCCTGATAATCTGATGGCGGATTTCAAGAGTTTTTACGGTATCCGGATTATCTAGAGCCGGGATCCCTTACCTTGTACACGGCCACTTCTTGTCTCCATCATTACAAGGTAAGGGATAAAGTGGTTGCACCCTCAACGAGATTGCACCCTCATCGAGATTCCTTACTAATCAGCCGATAATCATGGCGAGAAAGTTGCCTTTAAGGGAAAGAATCTCGCTAAGGGTGCAATCTCGTTGAGGGTGCAATCTCGTTGAGGGTGCAATCACTTTAGCGGTGGATGAGTATCCCCTGGCTTGGTTTAGAATTTCAGAACTTTTTAGCGCTGCACTCAGCATGGCCATGATGAAAATAGCATTTTCTGTGTATTTGCTCATGATCACTCAAATAGGCTGGTGTCTACTATTTAAACCTGGGAGGGTGCTAGATATTTTAGGGGGGAATGGTTAATTGCATAGTTAACGATAGTATATTTGGCATCGCGCTCACCTAAAGTTCGTTGCTACACTGCTAGCGGTGGGCCGCCAAATCAAAGGAAGGGATTGCCTTAGTCCCTGTTTGGTGCGCCTGGATTTGGATTTAATATCAAGATTATGCCATAGGTTTAGACTTTGGGTGTTTGGTACGTTTGGATTTGGACTATACTTTTTCCACAAATTAGATTTGATTAGGATTTCTGGTCTGGATTGACGTCTGATGCACAGGTGATTGCCAATTGGTGAAAGTGTAAATTTAAATCTAGCTAGTGTTGATAGACCTAATATCTAAATATTCCAGTCGCCCTCGCCAAAAGAAAATATAATGAGCTACAGATATCACATGCTTCACCTCAACCTGTGTAGCTTTTGCTGGATACAGAATGCCCAAATCATTGAGATAGTAGTTTCTGCACCTTTATTCCTAATATGACGAGTGTTCTCAACTGTCCGGGGCCCGTGTAAGGCTCGATAAGGCGACTGCCAAGTGCACTAGATGACACTAGAAGGTAAAATGAGGCCCACTCTAGTTCTGGAAACCTGTGGGTGGTGCTCATTGCCATAGCACGGCCGGTCCTGTAATATAGGACAAATTGGCATAAGGACTATGGGGCACTGTGGGGGATCGCCTGGTAAAACCATTTTCCCACCAGCAGAAGTGAAGATATGTGCAAAAAGATAATAAAAAAATTGATCGTTTTCTATATTCACTGGCGTTTACTGCGAGCTGTGGGCTGGAGCCACAAAAGTCGGCTTATTCCTTAAGTCTAT
The DNA here is from genome assembly GCA_003521225.1 of Tuber microsphaerosporum. Classification (NCBI taxonomy): domain Eukaryota; kingdom Fungi; phylum Ascomycota; class Pezizomycetes; order Pezizales; family Tuberaceae; genus Tuber; species Tuber microsphaerosporum. The sequence goes on from QOVD01001026.1 coordinate 30,319, forward strand.
CTAGCTCAATCCTGTATTAACATGAACTAGGGCTTTTGAGATATTTTTTTCTTCTGAATATTTCATCACAGAGCTGGGAAGCAAAAAAAGGCAGGTAGAACTAGGAGGAGAGGGGAGGGGGTGGGGCAAGGCTGGAGAAGGAGTAAGGGGATGGGGATCACAAGTACCCCCTCCCCTGGGAAGGAAGGGAAAGTAAGCCTAATATCAGAAGAGGTTTTCTTTACGGGAATCTATTTACAGGAGGACTCACCATGGGGTTTAGAACTTAAGGAATAGGTGTAAAAAGTGGAGTAGAAGGCATAGCAAAGCGATAAAGAAAAGTAGGTAATGAGGGGTAATAAGACTATGTGAGAAGTGGTTGAAATAGCATATCCCAATTTGCTAATACATCGGCTGATTTTCCTCGGCCTATCATTTTCCACAAAATCCCGATGTTTATTTTTTAAATTACATCTTGAAATTCTGGACAAGCTTCCACTCTCCTCTAATGCACACTTTAATCTCCCTAGTCCCATAGTTCTCTCCCTTTACAACCCCATGGGTTTTAAAAAAATCAGCACGGAGAACATTGATACCGATGAGGCGACGGATAGGAGGAGCCATATGGATAATTGAGATGTGTCCACCAATTTTGACCCTCCATGCGGGCATGCCTTCCATCATGCCAAGGGCTTTGAGTGCCTGCCTGGTTCAGTATTTAAACTTTTCTTCAATTTGTGGGTGTACTTACCTGGTTCGAAAGATATGTGTCGGGAGATCCAGTATCAACAAGAAAGAATACCCAACGCGCTTCCTCTTTGTTTGAGACGACAAAGGGTACTATATTCCTATCATTTTCCCCATAGAGGAAACCATTAGATAGCTTAACCACCTCGTTTGCCTCCGCCTCGGTAGCCTTTGATAGATATCCTATCTTGAATTTGCTGGCAATTTCTGTTGCCAAAGTTTCATGTTGGACATCACTTAATAAGATACCGCAATCATCGTCGCCCTGGGATGAGGAACCAATGCCCGAGGAGAACAAGTGAGCTTTGTTGACCAAAGGGGGAGCTCTAGTCAGGGAAGAAGAAGGGTGAATTACAAAGTTGCGATTTGGGGAAGACATATGACGGAAGGAAGATTGAGAACTGATACCGGAGGAGGACAAGCGAAGAGTGGAGGGAGTGGAGGGGTGAACAGCATGAGTGAAATGTGGGGAGTTAACATGTCGGAGTTTAATGCTGAGAGTGGGGAGTGATGCAGCCTGAGCATGCAAGATCGGTTTGTTTGCGAGGTGGCGGAGAAAGCAATACATGATTGCAGTCTAGATGTCGATGTGGATGTTAGTTTAGAGAGCAGAAAGGGACGCAACTGAGATTATGTAGAGTTCTGTGATGATTTCCCGCACAGTATACCAAACAGCACACAAAGACTAGAAAAGAGAGTCACTCTCAATTGTGACTATCTCCACTTTGACTGATATGCAAACTTTGACAGTTACATTTTTAGGGATTGATGTACAAGAATTGAGGCAAGCAAGACCCAGTTCAACTGCAAGTTGTCTTTGTGGTTTGTTCACCAGAGATAAAGTTATGGTTGGAGTATTCAACAGCACTGACTTCTCGAGTAAAGTGGTACTAAGTTTCCTGCTCTCGAAGCAGAAGGTATAAAGGAGGTCTTTGCATTACAAATCTTGGAGGCCTCCCAGTGTTCCCAAGCGTCCAGTCCGTCCGTCTTTCACCTATGACGGGACGGACGCCAAGTTTGAGACCTTTGCCCGGGACGGATGCCTAGTTGCAGTCCGTCCTGACCTATGCCTGGCACGAATGGCCGGGCCCTATAGGTGTCTTAGTTTATGTTTCATTTTCGAATTTCATGAGCATTAGGTCAGTATTAGTAAGAAGTGAAACATTTTTATTCTAATGTAGAGAAGCTCAGGCTCTACTATCATGTATCAAATTTCGCTGTAAGGTAAAATGGAAGGTTTAGAGAGCACAAGATCTGAGTCAATGAGACCAAGGGAGGCGGACTCTGCTTTATCGCTAGGATTTCTCAAAATAGTTAATCTTCGTCTCTAATGTCTATATTTATTCACCCAGGCAGAGGCGTGGAGCGACCACGAAGCCTATAGGCAATGGGTTAGGCGAGATGGGTGACGACAGGGCCGAGACGGTAGTTATGGAGGTATGCGGGGAGCAGCTAGGGCCTACAAGAGACGCCCGTCCTTACTCAGCATGGTAGGTACCCACAGGTGACGGTAGATACCTACAGGTGACGGCAGGTACCTACCGGAAGTTATCATTTCTAAAAAGACTGCAGGGCCCGCCCGTCAACCTACAGAACTACGGTGTTTAGAAAGGACGGACGCCGTCCCCGGCCGTCCTTTAGAAGGCCGTCGCTATTTCCCAGTGAACCGGTTGCTGAGTAATCATATTCACCAATTCGGTAAGGGTTGGTTCGTCTCCCGGACTTTCATAGAGGGTTTGACCGGTAGAACTGTGGAAATCAGGAATTAGAGATTATACGGTATTCTACCTACTCGCCATTGCTAAGAAAAACCCGAGGAACTCAATTTTAGTACCAAAATTCAACTCCCGGCAAAGACGGAAGGCAGCGTTTGTTTTGCTGGCATTTCCTCCCGCTACCATCAAAGTAGAAACTGAGTTTTCTCTTACCCGATAATACGGTACATCAGATTAGAGACAGCTATGATGAGCAAGTGGGGCAAGAGAAGGTATCCTGGACCACATAAGATTTTTAAAATCTGAGCCTTTGGGACCGGCTGCAGTGCGTGTGGCGCTTTGCAGGGCTTTTTTTTTAGCTGCCTAGGCGCCGTGCCTATGATGAAACTGGGCCCGCATATGTAAAGGAATAGCGTGAGAGGCATCCGATAAACGCCCTCATCCTTGGAAGAAGTATTCGTAGAACCTGAGGCATTCTTTCTTATCCAAGATATTACGGTGCTTGAGTATCTATAGGATCCGGCAAAAAGGAACAGAATAGGGTGAGTATTGAGGTTCCTCATTGCCACTAGACGCACTCTAAAAGTTAAACTTTTTTTTTTAATTAACACTGCAATCGGTAAAAAAAAAAAAGTTTAAAAAGCAAACCCCTCGCTCCAAGTCCTCCCCACTTTACGATCGCCCCATGATCAAACTAGAAAGAAAGGAATCGGTGAAGGAGATAAAAACATACACTCTCCATGACAATGACATCTCTACCCTTCTTCCTTCTCTAACACCCTTTAGCCTACTTCTCCGCAACAGCTTTGTGCCTCGTGATCTTCTCGCCCTGGCGCGGCGCCCTTCCCCTGCCCTCAAGAGCCTCTCGGAGCATAGCCACTTTGCCACTGCTAACCTGAGAGAATTTCTCCGCATCGTGGATTTCCGACAGGAGATCATCAAACGCGGCGATCTGGCAATGAAATTTCAAGCATTGGGCTTGTCGCAAGGCTTTCCAGTTTGCCACTTTCTCGGCCGTGTCGTGGAGGAGTTGGGCTAGGCGGATGCGGGAGGCTTCAGACTCCTGGGCGACTTTGGCAACATCATCATTTAGGGATTCCTTTTCCTTGGTGACTTTCCAAGTGGTGAGTTTAGTGTTGAAGAGGGTCTGCTGTGCGCGTTTCATCGTAGCGGTTGGGGCTGGGGTTCGTTTGATGCGGGTTTCCAGATCTTCTTTGAACTTTTCTTGGACAGTGCTAGTTTCTTCTAGCTCTGCGATTCGCTTCCGGAGGGATAGTGTTTTGGTTTCAATCACATCGGCGTGCTTGTTTTCCTCGGCGAGTTGACGACGGAGGCCTAGGATTTCTTCTCCAATAGACTGAGCTCGCTTTTCTTCTTCGGAAGGCTGGGTTTTGAGGATTTCTTTGAGACGATTTGTGTCTTTGACTTGTAGCTCGAGGGATGATTTGTCGCCTTCTAGCGCGTCAACTCGACCTTCGAGGTCGTTGTTCTTCTTGCTTAGTTCGCCCTTCTCTAAGATCAATTGTCTGATGCGCGTTTCCTTCTCTATTACTTTCGCTTCGAGTGCCTCAAGCTCTTCGGAAAAATTCTTCGCTTTCTGTTTTGCTTCTGCGACAGTACGTTTGATGGCTTCGTTTTCGCCTTCTAGGACTCCAACTTTACCCTTCATTTGTTCTCCACGTCTACTCATCTCGTCGTTGATTTGCATTAGTTCCTTGACACGCTCTTCACGCTCGATCAACAGTCTTTTCAGCAATACATATTCCATCCTCAATTGTCTGATACCGAACGCTGTGAGAGTAGGTTTGTCGAGTGGCTTATCCAAACCAGCTTCCTCAGTAACACGTCTAAGACTCATTTTTGCCTCCTCGGTGGCCTCTCCTATATCCTCTCTTTCGCCGCTTCTATGTAGTTTAGTGATAATCTGATCGAGGCCGCCGCCGTAATATTGACTAATCTCTCGAGAATTTTCTTCAAACCACCCATCAGCTTCCTCCTCAATTATTCTGAAACCGTGATCGACGAGTATAGGGTTCACCATCTCTTCGAGTTCCGCTTGTAGGTGCTTTACCAATGCCTTTTGTTCCATTTTCAGAGCTTGCCTAAGATGGGCCACGATGCGATCTTTTTCTTGTGCCTCCTCCAGGTGCTTCTTGTCTCTCTTCTCATAGTACTTGATATCTTCCTCATGAATCGCTAAAGCTTCTCGTCTATGTTGCAAAAGCTCTTGTTTATGATCATAATTTAACTTGCGAAGCATGGCAGAATGACTCCTGGCTTGGGCCTCGCCCTTCTCCATAGCTTTGCGGACTTCTTCTTCAAGTGTTTTAATGTGACCTTCCAAATCTTGAACAGTTTGGCGAACTTCTGGTAGAGTTTCTTCTGGGGCGCTACCCTGCCCCACCGCAGACATGCTCATGTTTTCGGATTGATCTTCGGGCGGCTCGAAATAGACGTTACTATTTTGAAGGTGCTTTAACAGCTCATCGTTAAGTGCCTCGGCTTGTGACATCCTTGAAGACAATTCCCGGTTAGGCTGGCTGGAATCACCCTCATTGCGCATATCCTTCGTGTCCTCCCCGGATTGATCTTCAGGCTGCTCGAAATAGACATTACTGTTTTGGAGGTGTTTTAACAGCTCATAATTGAGTGCCTCGGCTTGTGACATCCTTGAAGACAATTCCCGGTTAGGCTGGCTGGAATCATCCTCATGGCTCATATCCTTCGTGTCCTCCCCGACGGAGTTTGGGATATCAACTTGGCTCAACTCACGCTCAGGGGTCTCGTGCGCCACCTCCCCTGGGAATCGTAACGGCTTGGGAAGAGCTTTACGGACAAATGGTAGATTCCTAGAAAGCTCTTCGTCCAAAATCTCGGTCTCATTGCTGGTAAATTCAATGTCCTTTCTACTGACAAATAAGGCCTCATCTCCCCCGACAAGCCCAAACACCCCAAGCATATCGGTATGTGAATCACGGATCTGGCCCGCGCGAGTTAAACGTTCGTCCGCCTCATGGCGGCTACAATCGATGGAATCATGGTAATATTCGTCCGAATAGAGGAACTGCTGATAGTCCAGGCTCTGAGATGTGTTTGGGGTGCCCTGTTCGGGAGATGGGGGTGCTGGTGGTGATGCGGCTATCTTTTCCGGACTCCCCTGGGCTCTGTGTCGGCTAGTTCTCTTGGAGGAGTCTATTGTAGCCATAGGTATTAAAGATTTTGAGTCTTCACTCGCATCCTGAATTTTAGAGATTACGGTAGAATCGTCCCCACTGGGAACGCTAGAGCCACTCTCTGATGACTGCGTGCTTCGCAGGAAGTGGGCTCCATGTCTCGTAGAATCTTCCTCATCTTCTAAAACCCTAGCCCGATGTTTCTTGACCGCCATGGATTCCGGAAGTCGACCATCGTCACTAGGCTCGTGAGCAAGCTCGGACATACCACCCTCAGCCATTTTGCCACCCACACAGATCTCCTTAGAGTCGATGGTCTCGTTCAGTCCATCTTGCGCTAGTAGCGAATCTGAATCATTTCTTGAGTGACGTCTTTGTGAGTTGGGATCATTGGTGTTGGTAGACACATGGATGTTAGAACGGGCTTCCATGAGGGGAAGAGAGGATCGCTAGTGATTAAAGAAATGTATGTAGGGGAGATATGAGACCTGTGAGGCGATAGAAGGGCAACGGAGGAAAGGAGTTAAGATTTGAGGGTTGGGGAGTAGGTTTTTGTGTGGTGGGGCAGCGGCGGTAAATTGCCAAATCCGTGATGGCTTAATAATCACACGCTGAACAAAGTGAAACAGGGGGCAAAAAGGGAAGGCGAACGTCTCAAAACGCCCAAAAAGCAAATCCTAATTCTCAGGATGGCGCTTCCCCCTCTCAGCAGCCCCAGAACTAGACTTTGCCGCGTCCTCTTCACCGACTCTGGAACTCTCTCCTCTGATCCGCATCATTACCCTCTATCTAAGCCCTACTTCTTCTTCGGCGGACACGCAGTATTAAAGAGAGTGAACCTCGGTTGAGTGGTGGATATTGGCTTGGGGGTTTCATCGTCGCTATATCACTCTCACTCTTGGTGATCCGCTGTCGAATATACTTACTGCCTTGGGCGGTGGTGGTGTTGGGGACTTATCGTCCTTATCCGCATCACTAATATCACTCTCGTCTCTGCGGGTATCCGGGGATCTTTCGCTTTCTTCCCTCTCGCGGTTTTCACGGCTCTGGCGGGTATTTGTGCAGGCGGTGCTGATTTCTCGGCCTTGATTTTATTTTTGCGGGAACCTTTCCTATGCGCTTGCTTAGGCACCTTGTTTCGTTTGTTTTGCGGTAGGTTTGGGGTGGGTCATAAGCATCATCATCCTCATCGTCTTCGTTAGATGAGGATGGGTCGCATATCACCCCCTTTCTTCACCTCCCTCCGCGCTCGAGTTGACGCTTTTCCGGGCTGTCCTTCATCCGTTTCATCGCCCCGTCGTCAAGGTCTGGTAGGATCCGACTTGATGCTGCCAGGCCTCCGCGTGTGGGCCCGTGGATGGGTGAAGGTGCTCGTGTCGCACTTACTAGTATCGACCTCGATATACTTGGGTTGGAATTGACACCCCTCTAGCCTTCCCAGCTGCCACACTCTTTTTCACCCCCTTCTTGGACACCGAGATGGACGCCCTTGCTTCTAGTTCCTCATCCTCTCCACTCTCACCTGATTGGTCGTCACTGCTGCTGCCTGCGCTAGGTGAATCCGAGGCGTCCGAGTCCGATTCATGGGCATTCCGGCTCGGCTTATGTAGAGTTGGCCACCGACGTTCCTCCATCATTGACGAGTTAGTCGCGAGACTCACCCTTTTGATTGATCTTGTATTGGTAGGTGACTTGGTGGTGTGGCCTTGGAGGGACCAGCTGTTTCGTAAAGGACCTCTTCTCTCCCGCGTTTTCTGGAAACTCTTATTTTAGTACCCGCCGATGCAATCGCCCTCTCTCCAAGAGTTTCTCTCTCCTCTCCATACCCCACCGTCCTTGCTATGCCAGCGCGTTTCTTCGAGCATCTTACGGCGTCTCCTGTTGGGCGAATATATCATTAGTGATGGGCACGATCATGCTCGAGCATAAAGTTTGGATGTTCTCGAGCACGATTTATGCTCGAGCATGGGCCAAATCCTCCGCTTGAGCATGATCGTGTCCATCACTATATATCCTCGCCGGGCGGATGGCCAAATTGTGCGGAATGTCCTCTTTCATATATTGCACCCGCGCCCTCATGACCTCTTGGGGTTCCTCCAGCTTTACTGCCTCTAGCCTAGCCTGTTCTTCTTCGTAGTGCTCTATTCTAGCCCGCTTCGCACCTGCTGGCTCCCAGGCGTGGCATGACTATTGGGGGAAGCTGCGCTTCTAGGTAGCGAGCTATTTGAGCATTCCCGGTCAGCTCTAGATATTGTTTTACTTCTTCTGGTATCTCACGTCGAAGTGGTATATCGTCATGCTCGGAGATCCGCTTCAGAATCGGGGCCATCACCTGCGCTACCATTTCCAAGACATCTGGATGCACCTTCGCTCGCTAGGCAACCACATACAAGTATTCTAGATCGCAGAGAGAAGTAGACCTTGCAATAAACACGGATGGTCTCAGGTCGTCTAGGAAGCTCCAACATCCCATCTGGACATCGAAACTCGGGAGATCAGAGCCTTTTTACCCTTCTTGACGGAGGTTGCAAGGTTCCTCGACAAGCTCAATCGTTTTATCGGACCCCATCAAGCCGAAGAAGCCCATGCTGTGAGCGCCATACTTTGCCATATATGGAAGGAGGAATTTCAGCCTTCTCTGGCTTCCCGCAGCTTCACTGGGGCGTCAAGTGGTCGCTGGGTCTTTCACCACGTCTGACTTGATCGTCTCCTTGGGGTCTATTAATGTCACTATCTTCAAGTTAGTATTTGATCACAAAGGTAATATAGCAGCCCACGGCGAAGCCAGCCCACGTTGAGGTGAGAACGCCCATATAACTTTTATCCCTTAGTTTGTCTAGCGCTGCGCCCAAGATATCTGGTTGGGGGGAACAACGGGATCTGGGAAGTGTCCTTACTTAGCTGGGGATAAATTACGCGAGTTTCAAGCTGAGACTCATTCCACCGATCTCTTGGGTGCTCTGACAAACTAAGAGATAAGGCAGGGATTATTTATATGGGCATTCTCGTTATGCTGTGGACTCGCTTTGCCGTGTAATACTCTAAGTGGACGGGGCGCTTGCCTTCTTTGGTAGTGGTATCTTCCTCTTCCTGAGCCTTCTCCGGCAAATACCCCCACGAGATTAACTTCTTTTCAACGTCTTCGAGTTTGGGCACCGGATACTAGGTAAAAGACTCCAACAGAACACGAGTCCTTTCTGCCGGCGCTCAATCAGGATCCAAAGCAGAGCAGTTCTAGTCGCTGGAGAAATCTCCAAATCAAGTAACCTAATAACTCGCTCTATTCGATATCATTCCAAGACACTCGTCGGGATCCATTCGTGCTTGATTTTGACCTGTGGGATAGCTCCCTGTGGAGGATCGTTGAGCAGGGGCTTTCTGTGGGGCCTTTGAATATAATATGCCTTGGCACAGTCTTCTACAGACTTGGAATTGATATAAATCCGGGGTCTAGGACATCCCTGACCGGGAAGATCGTGTCTATGAAATCGTATATGGAAGAGATCTTATTTTCTTTTGGTTTTGGTGGGATCAGCCCGCGTACGTCTTGTGAATTCTCAGGAGGCAGAGGAGTCTTCCGCGCATAGGGACTGGGCGGCATGCGAGGTGGAGTAGCACCAGTGTCCCCAACGGGCCTGGCCCGAGCCTGCAGGCCTGGTAATACTTGAGCCTGGCCGGGCCGGCCGTATAGGCCGTATAGGCCTAGGCTAGCCCGCTCGGCAAAAATTCATAATAAACGTTCCCTCATTACCACATAATGTTAAAATAGAAGAACAATTTGGCTTATTAGCAAAGAACACTAGAGACAGTAGGCCAATTAATTAAATTAATTGTACAAAAACGAAATCCGAGGGAAAAATAGTAAGATGTGACTGTGGTGGTGACTCTGGAGGTATATCGTCAAGACATTCTTAAGATGTTTGCTTATCACTCGTTGTGTGATTCTTTAAGGAGCAATAGCGAAAAAAGATAAAAACGAAACAAATAGAAGATGGGAACGCGAAAAAAGCGGGGAAACCAAGATAGCCTTAAAGTGATCTGTTCTCAATGCTAATCACGGGGCCTATAGGCGCCTATCAGGCGTGATAGGCTTTGGCAGGCCGGCTGAATTCGGCCTATATCGGCCTAGGCTATTTCCAGAACGGCCTTGCCTTGGCCTGGCCTACGGCCTATAGGCCGGCCTACCAACGGGCTGGCCCGTTGAGAACACTAAGTAGCGCTACTAGATCGTAGAAACGATGGTCAAAATCAAGGGGGTCGACCATGAGGCCTCCGGAGAAATACAGTGTTCACAACGGGGCAGTCCGTCCGTCCTGAGGGTGGACGGCGGTGGACGGCTTTATGCCGT
>QOVD01001026.1:40534-55453 GCA_003521225.1 Tuber microsphaerosporum
GTTAACATCTAAGTTTGAATCGGTCTTTACGAGTTATCCGAAATACGGGAACCTTATATCTTTTTCTATATCTATATCTAAATAACCTTCACGTCTATACTTCAGATAAGGGAGGAGGGAAAGTGAAAAGGGAATTGTGGGGGAATTAAAGAAACAAGCGAAATGAAAAGAATATATACAACAAAAAACAAGGGGAAGGAAAGTAGATATGATGGAAATTTTGAGTTGTGCTGGTTTATCTTTGCAAATAGAAATATTCTCCGCCGACGCTGAGCTCTAGGCAACAAACATAAATTGAAAAATGGCGGCTTGGGTAAATAGAGAAATTTGTATGGGTTTGGAAGGGTATTTCCTTCGACTAAAAGAGAACTATTTAAGCTGGGGTTCTGCAACAGGATAATCCTGGGGGGAGGGAGAGATGGGAATTAGCGCAGTGTAGGGACTGGAGCTACTTGAGGAGGATGGGCGGGGGTGAGAGAGAGGGGGGCAATGGCGGTAATGGGTGTGTCGTGGAGTTGCTAGGGCCCTTGCGGAAACGGTACATAGATGATCTGTATTCGAAGATAGTAAAGAGGGCGATGGATCCTCGGCCTTACGACAGACTGGGGGCGGCAGATTGTAGGGGCTGGAGTAGCGCGACCACTCCCTGGTGCCCTTCCTCAGTAGCCCGATCGAGTGGTGTTTTGCCATCCTTATCTAATTTGTTCGGGTTGACGTCGTCCCATACGAGTAGCATTTTAACTACTCCCTCGTGCCCATTCCAAGCAGCACGATAGAGTGGTGTTCGGCCGTTGATAGTTGGCATGTCGGGGCTGACGTGGTCACGTCCGAGTAGAATCTCCACCATTCCCTCGCGCCCATGGCCGGCGGCATTGAAGAGTGGTGTCCGGCCTTTGTTATCTGGTTTGTCGGGATTGACATCGTCTCGTGCAAGCAGTAATTTCATCACTCCCTCGTGCCCATTGTTAGCTGCCCACGAGAGTGGTGTTAGGCCGTCATTATCTGGTTTGTCGGGGTTGATGTCGTCTCGCCCAAGCAATATTTTCACCACTCCCTCTTTCCCATTGTAAGCAGCCCACCAGAGTGGTGTTCGACCGTCGTTATCTGGTTTGTCGGGATTGACATCGTCTCGTGTGAGTAGTATTTTCACCATTCCCTCGTGCCTATTGTGAGCAGCCCACAAGAGTGGTGTTCGACCGTCGTTATCTGGTTTGTCGGGGTTGACGTCGTCTCGTGTAAGTAGCATTTTCACCACTCCCTCGTGCATATTGCAAGCAGCCCACCGGAGTGGTGTTCGACCGTCGTTATCTGGTTTGTCGGGGTTGACGTCGTCTCGTTCGAGTAGTATTTTCATCACTTCCTCGTGCCCATTCGAAGCAGCCCACGAGAGTGGTGTTCGGCCGATGTTATCTGGTTTGTCAGGGTTGATGCCGTCCCGTATGAGTATTATTTTCACCACTCCCTCGTCAAGCGATGATTGAGGCATAAATTTGTCGAAAGCGTTCGGCTAGCAAAGGTGGAGTTTCGGGGGGAGGGGGGTACGGCGGGTCAAGTAGACATCGAGTGCAAAAAAAAATCCTAAGCGAGAATGAGTCAAAGCACTGTTTGATTACGTAAGCAACAGGTGGGAAGCATGAGCATCCGCATTTCCTCCAAGTTTTCCTCCCAACTACAATCACATGAGCCTTATCTAGCTATAGCCTTTAAATATTCTGTTATTCCTGCCCATTGTTTCTATCCACTACTCCCTTAGCAGGGTCACTGCAGTGCTACCGCGATTCTTTAGAGCCTGTTTAGATACAACGGTTCCGTTCCGTTCCCCATATAAAAAGCCCTTTCCTTCCGTTTTAAAACGAAAAGAACACTCTTTTTACTCGAGTACAGTAGAAACGGTCGCCAAACGGAACGGTCCCATGTCTGCCAAACAGGCTCTAACCGAAACTAAAGGTTAAATCTCCGCTGAACTCTGAAAGAGAGAGCCATCAACACGGTACTCTTAATGTACCCGGCCATTTTTAAAGTGATTGGAACACAAATTACCCGAACGATAGACTCACCCAGAGCCATTTTCACTAAATTAGTGCCTACGGAGGCATTAGCTCTAGCATAACCAGGCACCTTACCGGTACTTTTCCCCATTCCGAAGACTTAAAAAATCCACTGCTAACTCCGTACTCAGCCCCTCCAAGATGGGAATAAAACTACCATGGTTCGTGGAGTTCGTCCAGAGAAGAAAAACAGACCCAACTCTACTTTAGTCTGTCCACGCACATCGCTACACTTCAGCGCCATTATCTCTGAAAAAGTAACAATTATCACCACCCTCTCCTCCGCTCTCTAAGCCATCACAGACCGTCACTCGTTAAATTTTAACGGGTTTGGGGGTAAGCTCACTTAAAATACGATCCCCACAACCCAATTAACTACAGCAACCTCTCGTAACTACACCAGACACTCTTATCAAGGCCAGTATAAAAAAAACTCTTTCGATCCCGAGGGAGATGTAAGGGGGAGAGCGGGGAGGGATTTCTCATGGCAGGCAGGCGAGGTAAAGAGAACCCAATTTTAGTTTTTAAATACGCAGCGAACCCCCAACTTTGCAGATAGATACAGTGGATTCAAATTTCCACTTGCTCGGTAGTGCCTTCTGCATGCATCCTCCTCATATGTTGACCGAAGCCTCATCTTTTAGTCTTGTCTAAAATCACCAAGTCTGAAGGTTGGTAACACAAAATCCGCTCGTTATAAGGAAACTTAATCTGTCAGCACTTTCTGTGGCACGGATTCAAGAAACACTAATACCCAGCATCGGGTCTCGTCGTTGGCAAGTCGGAGGCTGGGGTTAGTCATGGTATGTCACTTGCTACAACTTAGCTTCGCCGGGAAGACAAATAGCAAAATACATACACTAACACCGTTACCCGCTAAAATGAAGAAGGACTTTAGGTCTCCATAGAAATATAGGAAGAGTTCATACAGGTAAGCGTGAGTAGTAGGAATGTGAGAAGCGGTGATTTAGGAATTTTAAGCACTGTATCGGAATAACTCCTTGTTAGTGGGTGGGAATAGTTTTTTGGAATTAGGTTTGGAGTTTGCCTTTTAGTATGATATTACTCTCGGAATTAGAGGTGACGCGGGGGGTGTATATCTAAGACTATGCATAGGGTTTGTTCTATTGGGAGTTTTATTTTTATTTTTTGGAGGGTACGATGTGGAATTGTGGTATGGGGATTTTGTTTTGGGGTTAGAGGGGTTCTTAATATGTTGGTTTTTCATTGGTGGGTGGCTTCCTAAGATTAGGATCGAGCTTGGGGCGGGGGTGGAACGATGTAGGCCCGATCTTCATTAAAATATGTCACCACTAGAGTGCTTTAGTTAGTATCTAACTTTCCTTCGGGGTTCACGAGCTGCCAGGGGCGCTTGATTTTTGTATATTTTTCTCTATCTTTTCTATCTATATCTAAATAATCTTCGCTTCCATACTTCACAAGAGGGATGGGGGAAGGAGAAAGAGAATTGTGGGGGGATTAAAGAAATAATCGATGTGCAAAGAGGATATAAGACGCAAAAACAAGGAAGAAAGTAGATATGATGGAAATTTTGAGCCGTACTAGCTTATCTTAATACAATGGAAATATCTCCCACTAATGCTGGACTCTAGTCTGTAAATAGAAATTGGTAAACCCTGACTTGAATACATGGGAAAATGCGTGTAGAGGTTTCGGTGAGGATCTCCTAGACCAAGGGAGAAATATTTCAGCCCGGATGTTTTTGTGGGCATGTTCGGGGGAGGGGAATGATGGGAATTAGCGCAAGGTGGGGACTTGAACTGCAGGTGAGGTTAGGCAGGGGTGAGAGAGGGGGGAGTAGTGGCGCTGATGGACGTGTTGTGGAGTTGCTGCGGCCCTTGCAAAAGTGGTAGATAGATAATCTGTATTCGGAGACGGTAAAGAGTGTTAAAATATCACGAAGGTTCCATATCTCTTCCTCAACTACTACGAGAACCGATGTTTGACTGAGGAGAGTTATGTTTGGGAAAGTGTTGCGGAATATGATAGTTGAAGCGATTGTTGTTTGCACTAGAGGCTAGCTGCAGCGGAGATGTTTGGAAGGCTTTAGGAATGGCACTAGGAGAGGTCAAACGTTTGGAACTAAGAGATGGAACACGACGGATGTCACACTACAACGATTGAGAAACACAGGACGGTATCAGAAGGGCTGAGGATTGTGGTAGCAGAAGGGAGTTGTGTAAGAGGATGTGACTAGTGAAGGGATAGAAGGGAGTAAGGTTTGGGGAAGCGGTGCGAAGGAGTTGGTTAGGAGATGCGAAAGGTTGAATGTATCCGTGAGAGAGTATGGGACGATGGGAAGAAGAGTTTTTCTGTAGAGTCATACTTATGTATATATAGGACCCCTCCTGGCGAGGAAGAAAGAATAAGGACCGCAAGACTCTCTACTAAACATAGCATATTTTATTACAGAGGGCGAGAACTCTTCGGCCTTATGACAGGCTAGGGCGGTAGATTGTATGGGCTAGAGAAGCGCTGTCACTCCCTTGTGTCCATTCTCGGCAACCCTACGAGTAGTGTTTTTCCATCCTTGTCCAATTTGTAGGGGTTATGTCGTCCCGTGCGAGCAGCATTTTCCCAACTCCCTCCCGTCCATTCTTAGCAGCACAAAAGAGTGGGGTTCTGCGGTTGATGTTTGGTTTGTCACCACTCCCTCGTGCCCATTGTAAGCAGCCGACCAAAGTGGTGTTTTGGCTGGGCTGTTGATATTTGAGCTGTCGAGGTTTACGTCGTCTCGCCCAAGTAGTATTTTCACCACTCCTCCCTCATGCCCCTTGTTAACAGCCCACGAGAGTGGTGTTCTGCCGTTACTATTTAGTTTGTCGGGGTTGACGCCATCCCGTGCGAGAAGTATTTCCACCACTCCCTCGTGCCCCTACAAGCAGCCCAGTAGAGCGATGTGCTACCTGTAAAGTCCATTTGGTTAATATCACAACCTTCCATCTTTATCAGGCTAGCTACGATCTCAATAATCCCGAAGAAAGATGCAAAATGTAGACCACTGAACCCGGAAAATTTATTCGCATCAACGCCCCATATAGTCCGTGTCTTGACGAGAATTTTAATGGATATGTGGCTACTGTAGTCATCAGAGAGCTTTAGAGCAAGCTGTTTCGCACAATCTGAAATGTCCCGTTTTACGTGAACTCCCCAGCATAGAGAGGAATAGTCGAGAAATGGTGTGTCTTGGAGGCCAGGGAAGTGACTGGTCGGGGAGGCCTTGACATGCTGAGAATTCAAACAACTTAAGCAGGTTTCTGTGATTGTTGAGTGAGCTGGGCCGAAATGGTCCGGATGAGCCCGGGGGTATTCTTGAAATGTAAAATGGATTAACCGGACCGTAGAAGCCTCCTTTTCTACTACAATGAGGCCTTGACAGCAGGTCGATAATGTACTTAGTGAGGGAACATTGTCAGTGTTGAGATTCGGCGAGCCTATTTCGACTGCTAGGGCGTAGTACAATTCACCAGCCTCCAAGAGCCGCTCCGCGCGAGATATCCACATTAAAGCCGCCATTCCAAGCTTTGCTTTCTGCCCACCCTATCCCTTTTTCTTATCTAATGTTGCGTCATAAACATCTCCCACCCCAAGCTATTGGTAATTACGCTGAGCTTTTGTCGTCTGTGATCGATTGTGGTTTCCTGCAGGATCGCATCGATATTCAGCGAGAATAGCAGGAATCTGGATATGTATCTGCCAGTACATGCTTGACGTAGCTTCTCCAGGTCTTTGATTCAACATACACTTCAGATATATCTTAGGAATTTTATTCAGGATGTTTGCTTCCAAACTTCTGTCCATCGCGTCCGGGGTTATGTCCTCTTCCTGCCAGGAGTGAAGGTACCTAATGATGTCATCTCTCTTGGCACTTATTCAGAGATTCATCACTCTTTCAGAAAGACGCCTTCCGATCTCAGGTCGAATGTATGGCCTTCCAGTCATGAATATTCTAGTGCCCGGGAACTTTTGGAGTATTTGGTTGAGCGAATTAAGAAGCTTTACCTGATGTTCTGGCACACATTCGTCGAAAGCGTCGATGCATACGAAAGTGCGCTCTTGAGTAGTGGTAGCCTGTAGCATCTTCACAGTATCGGAAAGCCGGGGCCCCCGCCCTCCAAGCGCTTTAGCGCATTTATTTGCTCTTGATATGCCCGCGATATCTCCTCCGGGATTTCCTGAAGTCCGCCAACCACTTGTCTCAACAAGGCGCCCATCGTGCTTGCGGGGGACTGGCCCTTTAGACGGAAAGTCAAAGTAACAACATGCGACGACAGCATTTTGTCCCCGGGCCTGATCACACAAGCTATCTATCACTAGCGAGCTAATATCACGGCTGGTAAGTGGTTGCCCTTTTCTTCTCTTCCGAGGGGTTTGTCCTTGTTACCTAATATAAGTCTTGCCCACCCCCGGATGTCCATAATAAAACAAAACTCGATCATCGGATTCACCTCCCCACTGCCGGCTCCTAAATCCATCGGTTCGTAAGAGCCACCCCCCTATATTTCCGTCCCGCCGGCCCTGGATGTCTCGATGCTGTAACTTAGGGTCTAGTAGAGATAGCCAGGCTAGGATATTAGATCGATCTTCGGCAACTATAAAGTTATTCAAGATGTTAAGAGTGTTGCTCGTGTTAAAATAGTTGACATTATGACAAGAAGATAGCGACATTTTCTCTGTTTCGCAGGTTAAGATATTGTAGATTATGGACGATGGAGAGAGTCGGCTATGGTACAAGAACCCTTAAGGACTGAAGCAAAAGCGGGGCTGTATGTGCAACCTCGCCAATGCCTAAAAAGGACCGTCGTAATAGAGTGGTGGCGCCCCCATGCATCAACCAAAGTCAGAAGTCAGAAGTCAGAAGTCGTGATGGTAGAGTGAGTAGGAAATGAGAGAAATGGGGGGTTATTATAAGGAGAGTTAGGGAGTGATAGGGTAGACGAGGTGTAGATCCCATACCGGTAGAAAGCGCGAAGAGAATAAATAAGCGGTGAGAAAAAATGGAAAAAGAAGAAGAAAAAAAGTCGGAAGCCTTAGCGATAGGGAGGCCCCGCAGGCAGTCGTGGACGTGAACGTGAAATTTGCATTGTGTTATAAATGGACTAGCCGTTCATAGAGAAAAGAGGTTCTGTACAAGTAGGGGGTATCGCGGCACCCTCAAATTGGGGTTCTAGGCTGCGCAGGGCAGGTATCAACCATGCCAGCCAGTACGGAGCAAGTGATAATCCGACCTTTCCTGAGATTCACTCCTGGATGATATTTTCCAGGAGAAATTGAGTGTCGCTTGTTGGTCATTCATTCATTTTTTTCCTCCCTTTTAGTGTTAGGTTTTCGGGCAGCAAGAAAGCAAACAATCAAACACTCCCTCAGCCAACACCCCTTCGAATCAAACCTCACTTATTTTAAGGTCTGGGGTCTAAATTAATTTTTTTTTTTACCCGGGTGGTAAAGCATAAAGTGAAAAAAAAAGAAAAAGGGGAAACACTCTCGTTTTCAACTCAAAAACTTCAATTCAAAGAGGAGATGGACTATCGATAAAGGACAGAACAAGCAGTAGCAGAAATATTTACAAAATGAATTTTCTTAATTCTCCTAACCTTATTGATTGTCACAAGTGTTTCCGCCGTGTCGCCGTCGGATATCTCCCCTCTACCGTCGGGCTCGGTGACACAGGTTGCGAATCGGCCTACAGCTAGCAAATATCTGCATGTCCGTCCGACCTCCACACATCAAAGCTATGCAGCGCTAACTGTTCCTCAGAGCTCGACGAAACAGCAAAAGAATTAATTGCCGCTTGCTGGCAAGCGCTCGTCGGCCCCGATTCTCTCTTGAGACGAGTTCTGGATGGAGGTATTCACAAGGCCTTGTGAGGGGCCATCGTCTCCTTGTCTGTCTCCTCCTCTACTCGCTTGACCAGTAGCACCTCTGTCGCCCCCGCAACGACAATCCCCCTACAGCTTCACCCTCAGCGTCGATTTTGACTATGAGCTTTATCAAAAGCACTGCGACAGCTGAGCGCTGAGCTTCTCCGGAGCAATGACATTCTCGACAGTCGAGCGTCTGGCTGGGAGCTCCGGGTTCCCTAACATGCTAGCCCTGGATAGCTCCCCAGCACCCACGGATTCCTTCGATACCCCCGATCCCTCCATCGCCCAGATCCTCTACAACCCCAACTCCACGCCAGCTACCGAATCCTCTAGGATCGCTACTGCTGGTGCCATCCCCGGCGGCGGAAGTGGTAACGGCATTCCTTTCGCCACTAGCTGAACCAATTCCGCCCCTTCATCCTCCGTCAATGTCCGGAGGAGAGCTTAGGCGGCTTTCGCCCTCTTGACTGCATTCCTTAGTCCATAGTTTATCCAGTTTATCAGCCACAATATGCATACGTGGCCGTGTTTCTCATTGCCTTTTTTACTTTCTTTATATCACCTTCTCCTCTCTACTATACTTCCCCCCCCTTTCTTTTTACATATTTTTATTTTTATTAGTTGGTATTGGCAGGTGAATGCGATTCTCGGGTATGGGAGGGGGATGTGCTGGGAGTAACGAACGGGGTTTTCAATATAGTGCTTATAAACCCATTTTTCAGTGTATTGGGAATGGAAAGTTTTGTAGATCTTGTTGAGTAGAGACTAAAAGGGATGAGGGCTGGGCTTAGCTCCATGTAACGCATCATATTGAAGTTTGCTTCAGGGTTCCGAATGGTCCGACTGGTCAAGTCTTGGAGGCGGGACCCGGCTGACCAGTCCTGGTTGATGTCGATGACTGTACTTGACTAACTTGGGTGGTTCGGTCCAAGCGTCGCAATTGGGTCTCGGGCTTTTGGGCCGGCCCGGGCCTAAAACGGGTTGGGTTGGGCCGGGCTGGGAGAATCAGAGTTAGGGCCGGGCCGGGTCGCCAGGAAGCGAAGCCCGGGTGACCCAAACACAAGCCTAAACATATTCCATCTTTCGTTCATGGAGTCACACAATATCACTCATATCTGATTGAAATCAATGTGAACCCCAGGACTTGCGTCATTCTTAAGAATGTTGAGGATTTATCAGCCTCATCGGTTGAATTACCCCTTTTTCGAAACCTGTTTAAGGCTCATTCTGCGCACTCTACGATTCTCTGCCTGGTAATCTGCCTTCTTCTGTTATTAGAACATCATCAGCTATCAAAATCTTATGGACCTAACTCTTTGCCGATGCAGGAACTTGAAGATGATATTAGCAAACTCTCGTCCATCTTCTCATATCCAAGTTCTCCGGTGCGCGCCTCTCAAATTTCGCTTCCTGACCAAAGCAATCTTTCGCATATCGACCTGGATGATGAGAATTCAGCGGCAGCTTACTCAATCCCTTCTTCTCCAAATCCTATCACCAGTCCTCTACCAATCCACCGACCAAAATGCAAGCAGTCGACAACGCGATCATGGGTATGGGGAAAGGCAGAGGACCCACTTGGGCTACTGGTAGAGATTCTGGGAATTAGGTATTCTCACAAGAAACTCTATTATAAGTGGTACTTTTTAATAACTACTAATAAAAGAAAGATATTGGCAGTGTCAGCTATGCGTACAACACTACCCACAGGCACATGGAACAAGGAATCCTGGCCAGCACTTAACTTCAGTCTATGGAATCCGAGAAGATATTCCCTCCCACAATAAGCTTCTCCGGCAATCCCAGAAAACGATTGAGTCTATGATTAAATCAGCCACACATCTTGCCTCTCGGCAGCAAAAACACCAACAAGAAGCAGCTGTTCAGAAGAAGGTACAGGAAGAAGCAGATTTTCCATGTCTAACTGCTACAAGATTCCAGGACCTCCTGGTACCATTGTTGATCCGGCGTGATTTACCCTTTACCTTCGCAACATCACAGGAACTTCATGACCTTGTCTATGCTATTCGGCCAGCCGCAGCCAGCCTACTACCTTCTTCGCCCAATACCATAAAGTCTTTGGTATTTCTCCGCTTCACATCCATGAAATCTCACCTGAAGAGCTCTTAGACCTTTCTGTATCGAATATTCACTTTACCATGGACCTTTGGACTTCACCAAACCATATCGCATTCCTTGGAGTTATTGCACATTTTACTACCCCTACCGGTACCCTTACACAGGCCTTGCTCGCTTTAAAGGAAATAGAAGGATCACACTCTGGGGAAAATTTATGTCATGCATTTATTGTTATAGTGGAGGAGTATGATATCCGTGAACAAATAGGGTACTTTGTGATGGATAATGCTACAAACAATGATACTTTGATGGACTGCCTGGTAGAAAAACAGGCAGATATAGGCCTCATTCTCGATGCTGATGAGCATAGGCTAAGGTAAGTTACAATTTAGTTCTATTTAGGACTACTTCACTGAATTTACTAATGTAGAGTAATGTATGTTAGATGCAATAGACATATAATAAACTTGAGTGTACAAGCATTTCTCTTTGGATCAAGCGGGGCTGCCTTGAAAGGAATGAGGAATGAAGCAAATGAAAGCCTCCTGCTGGATGAGATGGAAGAGTGGCGAAGGCTGGGGCCATTGGGAAAGGCACATAATATTGCTGTTCATTCTAGGAAGATACCACAACGGATTCAATGTTTCCGTACACTTACTGGAGGCCCCTTAATCAAAATGGATAATTCAACTAGATGGAACTCTTTGTTTGGCACTCTGGAATCAATTCTACAACCTTCTATTAGGCAAGCAATTGATATCCACATTGATGAGAACCTATCACTAGAGGAGGACAGAATTGAGCGACACGAATGAAAGCTCCTGAAAAAAATCAAAAAAATATTAAAAGCCTTCATGATAGCAACAAAGGCTACCGAAGGCCATGATGACACTTTAACTAAGGTCCTTCCATCAATTGATTTCCTTCTCACACAATACAAGCAGGCACTTGAAGATAATACTAATAATCGCATCTTATCTTCCATGATCTGTATTGGATGGGAGAAACTGGATAAATATTTCTCTGCTACTGACCGAGCACCCGTGTACTTAGCAGCAGTCGTACTCAATCCAAAGTTCAAGTGGCGTTACTTTGAAACTAAGTGGAAGGCTGCCTGGGTTGTTATTTCAAAAAATCGCCTTAGAGACTATTGGCTGAGCCATTTGGCATTAACTCAACCAAGAGAAAATGGTGATCATGGCCCTGAGTTGGTAGGAATGGAGGAGGGACACAGAGAGGTCAATGATAACTTTGAACAATGGATGAATATAGCACCATGGGCTGGTAATGGGGGGGACGAATATCACAAATATTGCAGTAATGGAGAGCCAGATGTCTCAATTCAAAACCCACTTAAGTATGATTCAATTGATTAACATTCTATATTTCTACTTGTATACTAACAACTTAGGTGGTAGTTTGATCGAGGACGGCAAAGAGAGTATCCAGTACTATCAAAATGGGCAATCAATATACATAGTATACCGGCAATGTCATCTGAACCGGAGAGAATCTTCTCTGGAACAAAGCGCACAATCACGGATTCACCGCATTCACTTGGTCCTGAAGCAATTGAAGCCATTCAATGCCTCCGAAGCTGGCAATCCACTGATGGCTTGGAGGAAATCGCCCGCGGGCCTTAGGGACTCATTTGTTATAATTTCTTTCTTCTTCTTTTGCTTATTCTCTCTCCTTTTTCCTTTTTATTCATTCGCTCTTCTTTAGCCTGCCTTAGCCATTTACCACCGTCCTCTCTAGTAGCTTCTGTAATATATACCCCCGGATAACTATATTTGTAGAGTATCAATATTGCAAACAACAATTTCTTTAAATATATTAAATTTATCACCTTTGTTTGAAACATTTGGGCTTTCTGGGTAACCCGGGCTTTATTTGGGTTGGGTTGGGTTGGGTGGGCCTGACATCTTTTGGGCCGGGTTTGGGCCGGGCTTAGCAATTTACCGCCCGGGCCGGCCCATTGCGAGGCTTGGTTCGGTCTGTCTGGACTAGTCTTAGACCAGTCTTTATAAAAGATTGCATAGTCATGTATAATCACTCACTTCTGCGAAAAAATTTGATACTTGTAAATCTGGTTTCGCCGCCCCTAATCTAAACAACCCTCCTAAGATTCTACAGTATGAGCCATGGAAGCAGTGAGTTTAATTAAGAAAGTCTTTATTTGAACGTAATATACTCGCCCCGAGAATAACTCCTCAGACAACAAGCGCAATCACAATTCCCCACAAAATTCAACTATCACGATAACCAGAAACGTACCTACAATCACAGCCACGACTACAAAAATAATTAATAAAATATTGGTGTATCTTCCTCTCTTTAGAAGCACGAGATCTGGTAATCGGGCCGGTCATTTTGCCTGCTATACGGATGTGAGTGGTTGTGGCAATCGTCATGGTTATTATTATCGCGAGGTTCAATTTCGTGGGGTACCGTATGGTGGTTGTGCCCGTTATCTGAGGCAGTGTTCCGAACCGTCCGGGGGCCCCACGGGGGACGGCGGGGATAATGCCAAGAGGACGGGACGGTCAGGGCGGGTCGGTACCGCTAGCCGTAGTCCGGTGTAGGGCAAATTACTCGTCGGACTGCCGGGCTAGGCTTGTCGGATAGTGGCCTATAGGGCATGGGGTTATGTGGATATGGGGTTTTGCGGATATGCACGTTGGCTGGTATGCAGCTAGGAGAGAGACGGGTATAGGGCATGCGGCTTTGTGGTATCCTGCGGCGTAGCACCTAGTTGCGGGTAGTTGTTTTCACACCCTATGCCGATAGGCATAGGGTATTGGTTTCATGGTTTCTTTCGCACCCTATGCCATTAGGCATACGGTAGTTTGCGCATTGTTAGGGCTGAGGCTCTGCGGATTGTGGAGGATCATGAGATCTCAGGATGGTTCTAGATTGTTGGGGATTTAGTTTTGTTGGCCGCATGTGTTTCTTTTGAGTTCCTTGAGTTTCAGGAGAGTTTTTAGTTTGACGGAGATATATATCTCCAGGTTTGTCTTTAGCTAGAGAGTTACAGCGCGTGAGCATCATAGAGAGTTTTTCCCCCATCTTCCGCCTCTCCTTCTAGAGTCTTTTGCTATTGCATTTTTGTTCGTGCCTTCGTGCCTTCCTCTAGGTTTCATCAAGGCTGGGACCGCCAAGCCAGTGTTCCCAAGCGTCCCGTCCCGGGCAGGGTGAGTAAGGACGCCAGGGCAAAGCGTCCGAATTGCAGTAAGACGGCCGTCCTAGGTGTGGACGGCCGGGCCCTGCAGTCTTTGGTAAGATGGGTTCTTCCGGTAGTCATTTGTAGTCATCTGTAGTGCCCGGCCGTCACCTATAGGGCCCGGCCGTCATAAGCAAAATTGAATTCCCACCTAGGCGAGAACCACATTTCGGTTAGCGTATTGTGCCGGGCCCTACACGCTAAGTTATGATCTAGCACAATACATGCACTACTACCATATCCATGCTAACACATCAGGGCAACTTTAGATCTCAATTGAAACATGAGAGAGGGGCGTAGGGAGTGTTGATACAGGTAATTGTGGAGAGTAGGAAGGTAAGAAGGATGATTTAGACTTTTTTAAGTACTGTACCAGTCAGTTCTTCATTTCTGGTGCGCATATCATAGCTTTTTGGAACCTGGTTTGGAGCTCGCTCTCTTTTATGACCACTCTTTGAAATTAATAGTGAATGGTGATGGGGGTGATATATGTCTAAGACGGTCTATGGAGTCTGATTATATAATGTTATATTGGGAGTTTTGTTTTCTGTTTTTTTTTTGGGCGGGGTATGATGTGGAATCGTGGAATGGGGCTTTTGTATCGAGGTTGGGGGGACTGTTGCTATCGTATAAGTTGGTTTTCTCTAGTGGTGAGATGGGATTGTGGGTGGTCTTGCGGGTTCGGGTTTGGGTTCGCGGCGGGGGGTCTAAAAATTTGGATATATACCGATCGTATACGTGAATGTTAGTTCAAAGAGGCAAATGAAGTGTATAAGAGATACACAATGTTTAGTGACTTACACTTCAACGATTCAGCGTAAACAGGACTCTCAAGTACACAAAACAATAACTACTATTGCTCAAACATCATACCATTCCTACCTCCCCTCACGCCATCAAGTTACCCCTCACTCCCCACTTTGCTTCCCCGCTTTGCTACGTGTTCTTCCCCGCTTTGCGATGTGTCCTACACCGCTTCTCGCATCCTTGGCCGAGTTCCTGACCCAAAGGACAATCCACCGGTATTCTCTAGCATCTTCTTACCTAGGGAATGAGTATCACTGGGGTGGAGTTGGTGTGCGGTGAGGAATCCTAGGTGAGCGCCGGTGATCACAAGAGGGGGGTAGTGGGATGTAGGCACGATCTCGACAAGACCACGTCGCAATCGGGATAACTATAGCTAACATCTCACTTTCCATCAGTCTTCAAGAATCATCCGAAATACTTGAACTTCATATTTTTTTTCTGTCATATCAAAGAGACCTTCACGTCTATACATGAGGTGGAGGTGGAGAGGGGAGAGAAAGGGAATTGTGGAAAAATTGAAGAAATAATAGATGTACAAAGAGGATATACAACCTGAAAAAAAGTAAAAGAGTGGATGTGGTGGATGCGGTGGATATTTTGAGTAGTACCGGCTTATCTCAATACAATAGAAATATCTCGTTTTAACGCCAAACTGTAGACTATAAACCAAAACTAATAAATTCTTGCATGACTATCAAACACAGGAAAATCTGTGCGAAGGTTTGGAAGGGTATTTCCTGCGACCGAAAGAGAAATGTTCAAACTAAGACTCTATCGTAAGTATATTCCGAGGGGAAGGGAAAGACGGGCAATAGGACGAGGGAGGGATTGGAACTGCGGGAAGAGGGTAGGGGGTGTGAGAGGGGGCAGTGTTCTC
>QOVD01001029.1:0-58037 GCA_003521225.1 Tuber microsphaerosporum
GGAGAAATCCTGGGGAGGCAAGCTTCGAAGCCTGTTGCAAGCGTGGCAAGGTGGTGATAGAGCGAATGCGCCTACTGCCAGAGCCTCTGGATGCCCTGATGAGTGGGCTTAATCCACAGGGAATGTCATTCAGGAAGTATCTGAGGCAGTGGAATTTGCTCTTTGCCTTTACCAGCATGCTATACAACATGGACAATAGGACCAGTGAGATTGGAGGCACATTCTAGCTGTTCCAGATCCATGGCGCACTCTATCGTAGGCAGAAACCTCTGGGACCTGCAGTGGGCCTGGGAGATGCCTTATATTTCCAAGTCTACCTCTATGATCCAGCAGATGCTGCCAGGCAAAGATCTGGACGCGCGCCAAACCTGGATGCCAATCTGATTGGTTCTTTGACCATGATGCTGCAGGAGTCCAACCCCCTGATACAACTGTATCTCACGGCACATGAACGAGTGGCAGAGATCAGAGGTGCGGAGAACAACTACCGCCTGATCCTCAACCCACAGCTGAACCTGGTTGTGGAGAGAGGAGCTGATCGAAGAAGGGAGAACCTACCTACGGCAGATGAAGGCTCCATGATTCTGCCTCTGGAATATGGAAGGAAGGGTTTCAGGGACATTGTACTAGCTAAAAGGGTGGATGGGGAAGAAGAGAGTAACGCCTTTACTCTCATCAACCCCAATCACGCACTTTATCTACCCCTTCACTATGTTCTTCTCTTCCTTATGGAGAGCATGGATGGCACTGGGGTAGAAGGCTGGTCAATGGTCCTGACTCACCCATGCCACAGCGCGCCTTCTATAGGTTCCGACTTCATACCAGAGTTGATGAGCCAGCCACCCTCTTCAGTGGTCAATGGTTCTTCCATCAGTTTGTTGTTGATGCATGGGTGGTATGCGATCAAAACAAGCTGGTCTGGATTCGCAACCACCAAGCAAATATCAGAGCCGAGTTATACAATGGACTGGCTGATGTTTTGTGGGCTGGTGATGTGGATATTGACCAGGTGGGAAGGAGGGTGGTTCTACCCTCGAGTTATGTGGGAGGAGACAGGTTTATGCAAAAGCTGTATCAAGACAGCATAGCAATTGTGCGCCACTTTGGCAAGCCTTCGCTATTCATAACCTTTACTGCTAACCCCAAGTGGGCTGAGATTGAGAATGAGTTACTACCAGGTCAGCAAGCATCAAACAGACCTGATCTGGTGTCTCGAGTTTTCAATCTCAAGGTACAAGATCTGCTGAATCAGATCCGCCACCAGGAAGTCTTTGGACCTTGGTTGGGCTGGGTCTGGACAATCGAGTACCAGAAGCGGGGTCTCCCACATCTACACCTCCTGGTGTTTCTGAGGACAGACCATCAGTTCCTCACAGCAGCCAATATCGATCGCTTCATCAGTGCCGAGCTTCCTTCTGTGCCTGATGCGATTGGTGAGGAACTGCGTGGGATTATTCAGAGCACAATGGTGCATACTCACTGTGCTGGTGGTAATGGTCAGGCCATGTGTATGCAGGGCCTGAACCCTTTTACCACCCAGACCTGCCGTAAGGGCTATCCCCGTCAATTCCGAGAGGAGACTCTAATCACGGAGGATAGCTATCCACTCTATCGCAGAAGAGATACAGGTCAGTCATTCATAGTGCAGGTGAGTAGTAGTAGAGCAAGAGTTGATACTATCATTGACAACAGAAGGGTAGTTCCCTACAGCCCTTACCTCTCGCTCCGCTACAAGATCCATATCAATGTGGAGGTGTGCAGGTCTGTCAAAGCCGTCAAGTACATTGATAAGTACATATACAAGGGTGGAGATCGAGCCACCGCCATAGTGGGATCAGACCATGATGAGATCAAACGTCATTTACATGGTCGCTATATTGGTCCCACTGAGGTGGTTTGGCTGCTGTTTGAGTTCCACCCTCATGGGGAACTTCCTTTTGTCACGACTCTCTACCTGCATCTTCCGGGCCATCAGGCAGTCTACTTCTCAGAGCAGGAGGGTCCTGGTGCAATTCAAGAGCGCTTGGATAGGTCCATGACTACCCTCCTGGCCTTCTTCAAGTACAACTCTGAGAATGCCGATGGAAGACAGTATTTGTACCATGAATTTCCTGAGCACTTTGTGTACGAACATAAGGTGGGTTGGAAGCGTAGAACAGAGTGATTTGCTATTGGTCGCATGTGGTCAGCCAGTCCCTTTATGGGTGAGCGCTACTATCTACGCTTACTTCTCACTGTCGTACGTGGTGCCACGAGCTTTGAAGACCTGAGGACGGTAGATGGGATAGAGTTTGCAACCTTCAAGGGTGCCTGCATTGCCTTGAGGCTGTTGGAGGATGATGGTGAGTGGATTGCAATGTTCAGGGATGCACGGGAGTTTATGACAGGAAGAGCCTTCAGGCACCTGTTTGCTCTTGCCCTGCGACATACAACCATTACTAATCCACTTGCCATCTGGGATGACTTCAGAGAGGGTTTCTGTGATGACCTAGCCCACCTGCTCGTGACAGGAAGGGTTGGAGTGCCAGTTAGTGGGGAGGATATGGGTGCAGGCCTTGCTCATGACTATGGACTCTATCATATTCAGGAGTTCTTGAATGAATATGGTAAGTCCTTGCATGACTTTGGCTTGCCACAACCGTCACTCGATGGGAGGCAGAGGGAGGAGATGGTAGTGGGAAATGTGATGATGGGGGAGGAGATGGGATATGATATGGAGCAGGAGTGGGTGTTGTTTGACACGATGCGGGAGAAGTTAAATGAGGAATACGTTGCCTGCTTCAATGCAATTGTTGCTGCGGTGGGGAGCCACGAGCAGGATCCGCAGCAACAAGAGCCCTCTGGTGCCTTCTTCCTACATGGCTCAGCTGGTACAGACAAGACCATTCTCTACAACTGTCTCTGCAGTCATTTCCGGTGACAGGGTAAGATTGTACTGTGCGTCGCGTCCTCCGGGATAGCGGCACAGTTGCTTCCTGGTGGCCGGACAGCACATTCAAGGTTCCAGATCCCCCTTTCGAATGACACTAATGCTGTATGCAATATCACGCGCAACTCCTTCCTGGGGGAGTTGATTCGCAGAACCTCACTCATCATCTGGGATGAGGTTCCCATGCAACATAAGGCGTGCTTCGAGGCGGTCAATAGAACCTTGAATGATGTCTGCAACACAGGTAACCAGCAGTTGTTTGGTGGGATTCCTACGGTACTCAGTGGTGACTTTGCACACATCTTGCCTGTTATCCGCCGTGGTACCAGACAATCCACTGTGTTGGCCTCTATTCAACACAGCTCAATCTGGCATCACTTGCATATCCCCAAGCTCAAAACGAGTATGCACATGATTGCCAGTGAGGCCAACCAGGTATTTCTCACCTTTCTGACTAACATGGTTACTAATCACACCCTGCATGGCGAGCTTCAACTCCCTGCTTATATTCGTAGAGTATCCCCAGTTGATCGGCTCTGTGATCTTCTGTATCCACAGGCATTATTGAATGAGGCCGTTACAACACACCATGCTCTTGCAGGAAGAGCTATCCTTGCCTTCAGCAATGACACTGTGTACGATTTCAATGATGTCCTGTTGGAGAGGATGCCTGGCGAGGAGCACAGGTTTGAAGCTGTCAACCATGTCAATTTATCTGAGGATGCTGCTGCCGCTGAGCCCTTTGCGGTGGAGTATTTGCAAAGCATCAGCCTAGCATCTATTCCACTGTCTTCCCTGAGACTCAAGATAGGTGCCCCTCTAATTCTGATCCGGAACTTGAGTCCCAGGGAGGGCATATGTAATGGCACAAGGTTGAAGGTGGTAGGAATCCGGCGCACCTGTCTACAGGTTGCCATTCTTGGTGGAAAGTTCAATGGCATGATCCGTCTTCTACCGCGGATCAAGCTTACCACTACAGAAGAGGATCTCCCCTTTATCCTTGAGCGTACTCATTTTCCAGTCTGTCCATGCTTTGCAATGACAGTCAACAAATCACAGGGCCAGTCTCTTGAGCAGGTTGGTGTAGATTTGCGCACCCCTGCATTCACTCATGGGCAACTCTATGTGGCCCTGTCCCGAGTCACATCACTTGACGGACTAACCCTTCTACCCTCTGAGCAAACACCTACCCAGACTGATAACGTAGTATATCCTGAGGTACTCCTGTAATCACTCTCTGGTAAGTCTATTTCCTCTGCTCTTCTGCATTCCAAGTCTATTACTAATACTAATCTCGCCTTATACTTAGCCCCCTATCCAGAAACTCTACTCTCGTGACTTCTTCCTCCTCTACAGCCTCAGTTGCTGCTTCTTCATCTCTGGTAAGCTAGGTTTTTTTCAGTATTACTAATATTACTAATTATTCTTCAGTTTTGATG
The DNA here is from genome assembly GCA_003521225.1 of Tuber microsphaerosporum. Taxonomy (NCBI): domain Eukaryota; kingdom Fungi; phylum Ascomycota; class Pezizomycetes; order Pezizales; family Tuberaceae; genus Tuber; species Tuber microsphaerosporum. The sequence goes on from QOVD01001029.1 coordinate 4,369, forward strand.
CTGCCATGTCCTGGTTTTTCGTCTTTGTCTCTCCTTCCTTGTATGTATTCCCAAACCTGTACCCTACTCCCTTCTTTCACTTGGACACGTTACTAATCTCTCATTCTCTATATATCACTCCAAAGCTCTTCTCCTACATCTCTAATTCCTCTCTATTGGTAAACTATTTACAATGTAATATAGATGTTGTATCAATAAATATTCTTTCAACCTTTCCATTGCGTTTGTCCTGTTTAAACTGGGCCCATATTGTCGTGACTTGTATTATCTATTATCAGGTATCACTTCTACCATGGTGTATGCATATTCCCTGCCCTCTGCCCTATCACATTTCCCACATGCTTGGCATAATACCCACTCCACAACCATCAACACTATGCTGTGTAACCATTTCTGCTCTTCGCACTCACTCTTGTCCCACCCAGTATTACTCACCTCTTCTACAATATACAGACGCGAGACGAGCCGTAGGCACGGGGCTGCTAGTCTAATATGTACTGGACAGTGAATCTTATCAGTGAGGTCTAATCCGATAATAATGTACGATCTATTTCATCTGATATCCTGTGCCGTGATTTACTGTGCCAATATTTTCCATCATGCTCAATCCATTTACCCTACCCAGAGAGCCATGCATATTGCTCCTGCCTATAAAGGGAAACACTCTCCCAATCTCTCATCTTCCTCTATCATCTATCTCTCCACTTCTTTCCTTCCTCCACTTTTCTCTTTCTCCATTCTCACTTCTTTCTTGCTTCCACATCCTGCTCTCTCTCTTCCTATCTTCCTATTTTCCTACACTACCGGTTTCAACCTCTCTTCCCTCTATCGCCCAATATCAACCCACTCATCATCATCCTTTACGCAAATATTATTCATCTGCTATCTCCTTCCCCTCGTTATATACAGTCCTATAATACTAATTGAGAGTCTAGAAAAGTTAAATCACGATGCAACGGTGTGGCCAGTGTCATAGGGACAAGCCAGAGGAGGACTTTGATCGCACAAGGGCAGGCAATCTAAGACGTTCATGTCGTGTCTGCTTGGTATGTTTCTCCTATTGCTAAACAGGTAAAATATTCAAGTTATGATATACTTTACTGATTGCAATTGTGCGTATGAAAGAGTCAGAGAAGAACTGCTAGAAGGCAAGTCCCCCCCCTTGCAGGTGTGGCTGACATACAACAGGGTCCTTTGCCTGAGCTTGGTATCCAAGGTAAGATTCATGTTTCTTACATCATAAATGGAAGGCTGATCGTAATAAAGCAGAGGGCATGAATAATATCAGGCTTGATGAATCTGCACACATAGAGGGTGGAGAAGGTTAGGCACTCTGAATATTGGAGCTGAGAGCAGAACTGATAAAAGTAAACGTGATAGAAACTCCGATTGCAAGACGTCGATGTCGACAGTGCCACCACGAGCGGAATGTGGGGGACTTTGATTCCAATGGAGCAGGAAATCTGTTTCGGACCTGTCAGGCGTGTCTGGTGAGAGTATACCCAGCATATAGTTATATAATATGATTTGTGACTTATAGAGTTGGACTAACAGTGGTGAAAAAATATAGATTGCCAATCAGGCATCCCGAGCAAGAGTGCGAGAGGCACCACTGGTCAATCCTGTGCCTGCAATCCTGGCTCAAAGACAGGAAGGGCAAAGGGTGCCATCTCCAGTCCACTTGGCCTTCCTGGATCACAGAGCAAGATGGACTAGCCATGATCTGGGCTTAATGGAGATCAGATGTACTGGCTGTAATGCGCTCCACTGGGCATCCGAGAGGTCTGTGTGAGTACCTCGGAATGGGATAGCCAGCTTTGAGGCGTGCTGTAAGCGCGGTAGTGCCCAGATTGAGCGCATGAGGCCCCTGCCAGAGCCTTTGAATACCTTGATGACTGGACTCGATAGTTAGTCGAGGTTATTCAGAGAGCATCTGCGCTGGTGGAACAGCCTGTTTGCATTCACCTCAATCCAATTCAATATGGATGATCGTCCTGTGGCGATTGGAGGGGGATTCCAGCTGTTCCAGGTACATGGAGCAATCTACCATGTGCAGGGACCTCTGGGTAGACCAATGGGACAGGATGCGTTGTATTCACAACTGTACCTGTATGATCCCATGATGGCTGCTCAAGTCCGGGCTGGTAGGGCACCGGAATTGGATGCAAATCTCATCCAGTCCCTAACCACAATGCTGCAACAGCATTGCCCCCTCATTCCAGTATATCTCACTGCTAATGAGAGGTTTACACAAATTGCACAAGGGGGAGAGAATTTCCGGATTCTCTTGAATACACAACTAAGCTTGGTTGTGGAAGCTGGAGCAGACCTGCGACGTGAGAACCTCCCAATAGCAGATGAGGTGTCAATGATTCTGCCTGAGGAGTATGCCAGTCGTGGGTTCAGGGACATTGGTTTGGCTGAGAGGGTCAATGGGGTTGATAAGCAAAATCAATTTACCACCATCAATCCCAACCATGCCCTCTATCTTCCCCTTCATTATGTGCTATTGTTCCCCTATGGGGAACCAGGATGGCACTGGGGAAGAACCCTTGGCAATCAGCAAGGGAACCGCCAGAACAGGAACCTCCACCAAAGGGTCTTTTATAGACTTCGGCTACATTCCAGGCCTGATCAGCCGACTACCCTCTTCCGGGCTCCGAGATTATTCCAACAGTTTGTAGTAGATGCTTGGGCTGTCTGCGATCAGAACAAACTAAGTTGGCTACGCTCCCATCAAGGCAATATCCGCGCGGAGCTGTATAATGGCCTCGCGGATGTCCTCCAAGTGGGAGATATTGATTTCGCTCAGGTGGGAAAGCGGGTAATTCTGCCTTCCAGCCATGTAGGGAGTGATAGATTCATGCAGCAGTTGTATCAGGATAGCATGGCTATTGTTCGTCACTTTGGTAAGCCATCCCTCTTTGTCACCTTCACTGCCAATCCCAATTGGGTAGAGATTGAGCGGGCACTATTACCTGGTCAAACAGCTGCCGACCGTCCTGATCTCGTAGCCCGCGTATTCAATCTCAAGGTACGTGATTTGCTTGATCAGATCAGGCACAAGGAGGTGTTTGGACCATGGCTGGGATGGGTCTGGACAATTGAATATCAGAAGCGTGGTTTACCACATCTTCACCTTCTGGTGTTCTTGAGGACAGATCACCAGTTCCTGACTGCTGACAATATTGACTGCTTTATTAGCGCAGAATTGCCAGCAGAGGATGATCCCATTGGGCACGAGCTCAGAGGAATCATTGAGACCACCATGGTGCATACCCACTGTATGGGGGGAAACCATCTCGCACTTTGTATGTAAGGTGTAAATCAAATGCAAGGTGAACTCTGCAAGAAAGAATATCCGCGTCAGTTTCAGGAGGAGACCATCATTAACCAGGATGGTTATCCAACCTATAGAAGACGCAACATGGGACATTCCTTCGCGGTATCACTGCCTCAGAGTGGGCCGGCTATGACTGCAGTAGTTGATAACCGACGTGTAGTACCCTATAGCCCTTTCCCCTCCCTCCGGTACAAGGCACATATCAATGTGGAGGTTTGTGGTTCCGTCCGTGCTGTGAAGTACATTTACAAGTACATCTACAAAGGTGGAGATCGTGTTACAGCAGTATTGGACTCTGAACAGGATGAGATCAAGCACTACCTTAATGGCCGATATATTGGTCCAACTGAAGCTGTAAGGCGTTTGTTTGAATTCTCAACACATGAAGAGCAACCACCTGTTGTACCCCTTGCCTTGCATCTTCCTGGTCAACAGCCAGTGTACTTCTCTGGAGTTGAGGATCCCGTTCTTTTGCGTCAGCGTATGGAGAACTCTTTCACCACTTTGATAGCATTCTTCAAATATAATGCTGAGAATGAGGATGGTAGATGGTACTTGTATTATGAGTTCCCTGAGCACTTTGTATAACATGCAAAGGCAGGATGGAAACCAAGACGGCAGCGCTTCTCAATTGGCCGTATGTACGCGGCCAGTCCTTTCATGGGTGAGCGCTACTATCTGAGGTTACTGCTAACAGTTGTGCGTGGGCCACAAAGCTTTGATCATCTTCGCACTGTGGCTGGGGTTGAGCACTCCACCTTCAAGGGAGCTTGCATCGCCTTAGGACTACTAGAAGATGATGGTGAGTGGTTGGCTATGTTCCATGATGGTAGCAGCTTTATGACAGGCAGAGCATTGAGGCATCTCTTTGTTCTGGCACTGCAGCATACTACTATTGGTAATCTCTTGAGGATATGGGAAGAATTTGGAGATAGCTTTTGTGACGACCTCACAAACCTTCTACTAACTGGCCGAGTTACAAAGCCACCAGGCTGGGAAAACATGCAAGATGAACTGGCATTGGACTATGGACTCTATCATATTCAGGAGTCACTGAATGAATATGGTAGATCCATGACTGACTTTGAGTTACCTGTCCCAGTATTGAACTGGGTAGATAGAAGATTAATACAGATAGAGCATGGGGTAGTGGGGGAGGAGATGGGATATGATAGGGAACTGGAGCAGGGGTTGTATGTGGGCATGCAAGGCAGGTTAAATGAGGAACAGATTAGCTGTTTTGATGCAATTGTTGCTGCGGTAGAGCTCTATGAGCAGGATCCGCAGCAGTAGCAGCATGCTGGTTCATTTTTCCTCTATGGACCAGCAGGGACTGGCAAGACATTTCTCTACAACTGTCTCTGTAGCTACTTCCGCTCCCAAGGGAAGATTGTACTCTGTGTTGCGTCTTCTGGTATTGCAGCTCAATTGCTACCAGGAGGCCGCACAGCCCACTCCAGGTTCAAGATTCCACTTTCCAATGACTCTAATGCCTCATGCAATATCACGCGCAACTCATTCCTTGGTGAGTTGATACACAGGACCTCACTCATCATTTGGGATGAGGTTCCTATGCAGCACAAGGCTTGTTTTGAGGCTGTAAACCGGACACTAAATGATGTCTGCAATGCAGGAGACAATAAGGTCTTTGGGGGAATTCCCACTGTTCTTAGTGGTGACTTTTCCCAGATATTGCCTGTTATCAGACCTGGTAGCAGGCAGGCTACAGTACCTGCCTGCATGCAGAATAGCTCTATCTGGAACGACTTACAGGTCTTGAAACTTAGGACTAGCATGCGTATTGTTGCTTCTCCTGAGAATCAGGTTTTCCTCTCCTTTCTTCGTGACCTGGTGACCAACTCCCAACTGTATGGGAAGGTTACCTTACCTCCATATATCCGTCGGGTATCTACAGTTGAACAGCTCTGTGATCAGCTATATCCTCAGGCCTTGTTGAATGAGGCTGTTGGCACCCATGATGCCCTTGTTGGTCGGGCAATACTAGCCTTCCGCAATGATACAGTAAATGATTTTAATAAGGTCTTACTTGAGAAGATGCCTGGTGAAGAGCACTGCTTTGATGCTGCCAATAGTGTTCAGGTTGGTGAAGAAGCCGCTGCTGCAGAGCTATATGCGGTAGAATATTTACAGAGTATTAGCTTAGCCAGTATTCCGCCTTCTTGCTTGCAACTCAAGATTGGGGTTCCAGTGATTCTCTTAAGGAATCTGAGCCCCAGAGAGGGCCTATGCAATGGTACAAGATTGCGGGTATTGGGCATTAGCCGCAACTGCTTACAGGTTGCAATTCTTGGTAGCAAGTTTGATGGTAAGATCCGCCTACTACCACAGATCATACTAACTACCACTGAGGAAGATTTACCTTTCATTCTGGAGCGCAAGCACTTTCCCATACCCTTGTGCTTTGCAATGACTGTTAACAAGTCACAGGGGCAGTCTTTGGAGCATGTTGGTGTTGATCTTCGGACCCCTGCCTTCACCCATGGACAGCTCTATGTTGCTCTCTCCAGAGTAACCTCTCTAGATGGCCTTACACTGCTGCTATCCAGTGAATCTCCTAATACTACTGACAATATTGTATACCCAGAAGTGCTGTTATAATCATCTATTTAGATGATTCCACATCTCTACACTTGTCTTGGGATACAATATTAGGTGCAGAAAAATGATTACTCTGCCAATAAGCTGTTGACCCTGCAAGTCTCATCCTTATTGCTACATTTCTTCTTTTTCTTTACACTTTTTTTGCCCTGATTTAATTGCAGTTATTGTTTCCCTTTCAAATGTTTTCTTTGTTAGTTCTCCTTTGCCTTGTTTATATCTCCTGTTTTTTACCTATTGTTTCAATATTATTTTCCAGGTTTAACTATTTTCTTTACTGTCTTTTTTCTCTGTTTTTCTTTGTTTTTTCCAGGTTATTTGCTGTTGTTTACCAGTTTTCTCTTGCTTTTTCCCAGGTTTGTTTTTATCACAGGAGTGATTTTTTTTTCCTGCTTGCCCTATGATGAGACTATTATTCTGAGGGCACATCTGCTGCATCCAAACAGATATTTCTTATATATGACCTATAAGTCATATGTCCTATACCATAACCTCTTATACTCAGAGAACCAATCTTTTACATATATTGCCCTTTCTTAGAATTCTTATAGGTTTTATTATAATTCAGAGACATCATCAATATCATGGGATTTCTCATAGTACCTTGTATACCATAACTTTCCTTATATTCTGAACCCAGGAAACACGCTTGCACAATCTGAGACGATATTGTTACCTGTCCATGTATTCATGATCCTGTAATCACTCTCTTGTCTTTACCTGAAGTTTTACATCAATATATTGTATGGATTATATTACCAACTAAAATGAACTATACTGCTTTCAATTACGGAGAGTTAATAGCCTTATTTCATACTATAATTCAATTCAGAGACATTGTTAAATATCTTAGTCATATTATAATTACATAAAAAAATATGCTTATGATAGGAGTTGAACGTAGATATGCAATATTTCATCCCAGTGCCAAGACTTCTCAGAATGAAAATTTGAAAAATATCTCCAATGCCTCCTACTCGACAAAACGAGGGGAAGAGACGAGCCGTAGGCACGGGGGCGCAAGTCATATATGTACTACACAGTTTATCAAAAAATAAGGATCTTATCCGATTAAAAAGTACGATATGGTGATCTGATAAAAAAGTACGATCTCTTGTGATGATGTGTACACCCCAACTCATTCCTGATCACGGTTACCTAACAAGGCTCTATTACCACACTACAGCATGTGATTAAATCTCTGCTTCTTTTCCCTGACAACTTCTTACTATTCTCCTACCAGCATCTCTAACCACATTCTCTACTTCACGCACTCCACACTCAATCACACTTGGACTTGATTCGACATTCTCATATTTACCTTCCTCCTATTTTCATATACTATTCAACCAAAAGCTTTACCTTCGGATATAGATTTTTACAACAGTCACTATGTCCCTCAGGAGATTTGGTCGTTGCCGGCGTGAGAAACCTTTGTCTGAATTTGATCAGAACAAGCATGGGAATCTTCAGAGCTATTGCCGTGAATGTTTGGTAAGTGACAATTATAGAAGAGCCCCAACAGGATAAAGTCAAGAGAGATATAAAGTTGATGATATACACTGCAGGTACAGAGAAGAGTTGCAGCAATAAGACGACGAGCTAGAGTGCAAGAAGCAGGAAATCAAGGGGTAGAGAAGCCAGCAGTGGTGGATCCACAAGGTGAGGTGCATGGTGCTTGTCAATGTTAATACAAACTAACATAATTATACAGTTTGGAATCAGGAGGAGAGTGAACTGCTTGTTCAACGGTTGACTTTGACTCAGGGAGTAATGGGAGGAGAAGCGGTGGCACTCATAGGAGTCGAAGAAAGTATGATATTCAAATCAAATTATTCAAGAGTATATACTAATACTGTACAGACTTGGTGGTAGAGCGGCAAAGATGTGGCATGTGTAGACAGGAGAAGGGAGGGGAGGAATATGATCAAGTAGCAGGAGGCACGCTAAGGAGGACATGCAGGAGGTGCTTGGTAAGTTATAAATCTAGACAAGATGGCCGAAGGGGCAGGATTGGCATGAGACTTACTGGAGCAACACTATAGGCTACTGCAAGGACAGCAAGAGGTCGAGTGGCAGTTGTACCAGCTCTAAACAATGAGCTGTCAATCCAAGCACGGAATCAAAGGAGACAAGAGGTGCACTCACGTGAACCCTTGGCCTTCCTTAACCATCGAGCTCTGAGGAATGGCCCTGATCTGGGGGCAATAGATGTGAGATGAACTGGGTGCCATACTTTGCACTGGGCATCAGAGTCATCAGCCAAAAGGCTGCAAGGTGGTGAGGCAAGCTTTGAGTCCTGCTGCAAGCATGGTGATGCCCAGGTGGAGGCAATGTGCCCACTGCCAGAGCCTCTGAATTCTTTGATAAGTGGAATCGATACTCGATCAAGGGAATTTAGAGGAAACCTACCCTGGTGGAATTCTCTGTTTGTCTTCACCAGTATCAATTTCAATATGGACAGCCAGAGAGGTGAGATTGGTGGCACCTTTCAACTGTTCCAGCTACATGGTACTCTATATCATAGGCAAGGGCCTCTGGTTCCTGTTAGAGGAGAAGACGCCCTTTACTCCCAGATCTACCTCTATGATCAGGCCCTGACTGCGAGAACAAGGGCAGACCGTGCACTGGAATTGGACGCTAATCTTATCCTGTCCTTAACCATGATGCTGCAAGAGTCCAACCCCCTAATCCAGATATACCTTACAGCAAGGGAGAGGTTTGCGGAGCTTGCCACAACAGAGGCTAACTTTAGAATCATTCTCAATCCCCAGCTCAATCTGCTTCTGGAGAGAGGAGCTGATCTGCGCCGCGAGAACCTTCCAATGGCAGATGAAGTCTCCATGATTCTGCCAGAGGAGTATGGCCGTGCAGGCTTCCGAGATATTATTCTAGCAAGGAGGTCGCATAGGGAGAATGAGATCAACTCCTTTACACTTATCAATCCAAACCATGCTGCCTATCTTCCCTTCCAGTATGTCCTTCTATTCCCCCATGGAGAACATGGATGGCATTGGGGAAGGAGTCTTCTCAATCATGAGGGCAATCGGCAGAACAAGAACCTATCACAGGGTGTCTTCTACCGGTTCTGCCTGCATACCAGACCCAATGAGCCTGTTACCCTCTTCTAGGCTCAGAGGCTCTTCCAGCAGTTTGTTGTTGATGCTTGGGCGGTTTGCGATCAAAACAAACTGTCTTGGCTACACTCATATCAAGTTAGCATCAGAGCAGATCTTTATAATGGTCTTGCAGATGTGCTGGAGGCAGGTGATGTGAACATTGCCCATGTGGGAAGAAAGGTTGTTCTACCATCCAGTTATGTGGGAGGTGACAGGTTTATGCAACAGTTGTACCCAGACAGTATTGCGATTGTAAGACGTTATGGAAAGCCTACACTGTTCATAACCTTAACTGCGAACCCCAAGTGGATTGAGATTGAACGGGAGCTTTTGCCCCTTCAGACAGCTACAGATCGCCCTGATCTTGTCGCAAGAGTCTTCAATCTCAAGGTGCGTGATCTCCTTAATCAAATTTGGCATAAGGGTATCTTTGAATCATGGCTGGGTTGGGTCTGGACAATTGAGTACCAGAAACGTAGTCTCCCCCATTTCGATCTTCTTGTATTTCTCAAAACCGGCCACCAGTTACTGACTGCCGCCAATATAGATCACTTCATTAGTGCAGAGATTCCAACTGATGATTACGTGATAGGTCAGGAACTGCGTGAGATTATCAAGTCAACAATGGTCTATAGTCAGTGTGCGGGAGGTCATTACCAGGCCCTTTGCATGCAGGGTCTAAATCCTGTTATTGCCCCAACTTGTCCCAAGGGCTATCCTTGCCAATTTCTAGAGGAGACAACTATTAATGAGGATGGTTATCCCTCCTACCGGAGGAGGAATACAGGGCAGACATTTACAGTCGCAATGAGGGGTAGTGGGGGAGAGGGTATAGCTGTTATTGACAATCAACGGGTGGTACCCTATAGTCCATATCTCTCCCTCCGCTATAAGGCACATATCAATGTAGAGATATGCAGGTTAGTCAAGGCCGTAAAGTATATTCACAAATACATATACAAGGGTGGAGATCGTGCCACTGTCACGTTGACTCTGAACATGATGAGATAAAAAGGTATCTTCATGGTTGCTATATTGGTCCAACGGAAGCAGTGTGGCGATTGTTTGAATACTCAACTCATGAGGAGCAACCACCTGTCACACATCTGGCACTTCATCTTCCTGGGGAACAGCCAGTCTACCTTTCTGAGCAGGAGAATCCTGATGCACTTCGTCAGCATATTAACAACTTAGTCACCACCCTCCTTGCTTACTTCAAGTATAATGCAGCATATATGGATGGAAGAGAGTATTTGTACCATGAGTTCGCAGGGCACTATGTCTATCAGCGGAAGGTAGGCTGGAAGCGCAGAACCCAGCATAAGTCAATTGGTGGAATGTATTCAGCCAGCCTTTTCATGGGAGAATGCTACTATTTGCACCTGCTTTTGACTATGGTTCCTGGTGCTCAGAGCTTTGACCACCTGAAAACAGTGGATGGTGTGTAATACTCCACCTTCAAGGGTGCATGTGTGGCATTGCGCCTGCTGGAGGATGATGGAGAGTGGGTTGCTCTCTTCAATAATGGTCATGAGTTCATAACAGGTAGAGCACTAAGGCAAATCTTTGCTCTTGCCCTTAAACACATTACAATCACTAACCCACTACACATCTGAGTGGAGTTTGGGGAGAGTTTCTGTGATGACCTAGAGCACCTGCTTGTGACAGGAAGTGTCATTCCACTGGCAGGAGTATTGGGAGGGGAAGTGGTAGCGCTTCATTTGGACTATTGACTATACCATATTCAGCGGCATCTGAATGAATATGGTAGATCAGTTGAGGAGTTTGGTCTGCTACGGGCAGTGTTGAATTGGCAGGTGGAGGGAGTAGGAGTAAGGGGACAGGGGTTAAGGGAGAAGGAGTTGGATTATGATATGGAGAGGTAGAGGGTCATAGCAGATGAAATGCAGGGACAGTTGAATGAGGAACAGGATGCCTGTTTCAATTGTATTGTTGCTGCTGTCGAGTTCTATAAACAGGACCCTCAGCAACAGAGATCCTCGGAGGCCTTCTTTCTTCATGGTCCGGCCGGTACAGGTAAGACCTTTCTCCATACTTGCCTCTGCAGCCATTTTCGTGCACTAGGTAAGATAGTGTTGGGTGTTGTATCATCCGGTATAGCGGCACAACTTCTCCCTGGTAGCCGGACAGCTCATTCAGGGTTGAAGATTCCTCTGTCGAATGATGTTAATGCGGTCTGCAATATTACTCGCAACTCACCCCTTGCAGAGTTGATAAGAAACACCTCCTTGATCATCTGGGATGAAGTTCCCATGCAGCACAAGGCGTGCTTTGAGGCAGTCAACAGAACCTTGAATCACATCTGCAATGTCAGCAGCCAGCGAGTGTTTGGTGAAATCCCTACAGTACTAGGCGGTGACTTTGCTCAGATTTTACCTGTTGTTCATAGAGGTTCAAGACAGGTAACCGTTCTTGCTTGTATACAACATGGGTCAATCTGGGGTCAATTGCAAGTTCTCAAGCTTAAGACAAGCATGCGCGTCATCCCCAGTGATGCCAATAGGGCATATCTCATCTTGCTTAAGGACCTGGTTACCAACCCTCTCAATTATGAACAACTTCAACTCCCAAGATACATTCAGCAGGATTCTACCATTTATCAGCTCTGTGATATACTGTTTCCTCCGGCATTATTGAATGAAGCTACAACAATACACTCTGCTCTTATTGGACGAGCTATACTGGCCTTCGGTAATGACACAGTAAATGACTTCAACAGTGTTCTGTTGGAAAGAATACCTGGCCAGGAACACCAATTTGAGGCTGTCAACTATGTGGCTGTGACGGAGGAGGCAGCAGCTGGTGAGCCATTTGTAGAAGAGTATTTACAGAGCATCAATCTTGCATCAATTCCGCCATCCTGCCTCAAGCTGAAAATCAGAGTACCAGTTATGCTAATCAGAAATCTGAATCCAAGGGAAGGCTTATGCAATGGTACCAGGATGAGAGTTGTGGGTATTAGTCCTAATTGCCTGCAGGTTGCCATTCTAGGTGAAAAGTTTGATAGTGATATTCGCTTACTTCCTCACATCAAGCTAACCACCTCCAGGGAGGATCTTCCATTTATTCTAGAACGTACTCAGTTCCCTGTTTGTCTGTGCTTTGCCATGACAGTGAACAAGTCCCAGGGCCAATCACTCCTGAGTGTTGGTGTGGATCTAAGAACTACTGCCTTCACTCACGGGCAGCTCTATGTGGCTTTATCACGAGTCACCTCACTTCATGGACTAACACTACTTCCATCAGAGATAACGCCTACCTATACGGAAAATGTAGTATATCCGGAAGTCCTTCTCTAATTTCCTCCTTGTTAGTTCTCTCCACTCTGTCTCCATATTGTATCTGTACTTTTGTTTTTTACTAACCTTCTTTGATTTACAGCCTGCCATTCTAGAGATGATACCCAATTTCAACTACTACTCTCAACCTGTTTCTCATTTTGATTCCAAACCCTTGAGGTCTTTATAGAGGACTGCTTTACTCTTAGACCCCTTTTGGCAATAATATTATTTTCATATGCACTCAATTTAAAGGTCAATCACATCAACTGTATCCAATGACATATGCCCTCGAGGTTTCTAGGGGGGTTGCTAGTCGAAATAGACTTTCCAACACTTGTGGAGGATAGTATGGATTTTGCTTTTCTCGAGAAGGATGACAGCAGGTAAACCCATGACTGGCTGCCAGAGTGAATGAGTGAGATTAATATTTTCTAAATCCGGGGCTTAATACCGCCATCAACCATTGAACCCTTATCCTCACTCTTTGACTAACAATTATATCTTTAGATTTCATAGTCTTTTGTATAGGAGCATTTACTTACTATTATCTACTTATATGCTATGCCCATAGTTTCTCACAGAATATCCAAACCAACCCAACTTGCGTGAACAACATCTCATTGAACCTACCTAGAACTATGATTACTCTTCCGGTCACACTAGTAAGACTTCTCCCCATCATCATGCCATTTCCTGTATTTATCTCGACTCTTCAATTCTACTATTATCCAGAGACCGAATACTTGCAGGAAACACTCAACTAATCTATCCCATTCCACAAGACATCCAGTGCTCCTGCAAAGCGTAAAGGCCATTCCATTCTCATATACGACCTCCATCAGTTACCGTTACCATTCCCCACTCTATCATGCAGGAAGAGCACTATACTTTTTATAGGTTTTCTCCCTTCATTTCAAAATGTGTGCCCATTCTTAGCCAGGAGACACTAGTACTCCTCCCCCCTCAACTTGCATGGTAGCCCGACCCGTCGTCCTTCACATCCCTTATCCAAGATACCTTCCCAAAATCATCCCCCCAATGATCCCGACTAGCTCCCCCATTGCGCAAATCTATCAATCCATCGAATATCTGGGGAGACGGCTTTTTTGTACATTACATCCCCTCCAGCTTTCCGATCTCCCAAATCGCGAGTGATCACTTATAATCCCATCCTGAACTACCCGTGGGCCAATAGAAGCCTTCTCCACGATGAACCTATAATCTAACCCCATTGCCAGCTAAACTGATCAAAGTCCGCTGCAAAAGATTTAACTTCCCTCTATTCCTTTTCCAATAGTCATTCCTTAACAAAATCTACCCAGTCTGCATTCGCCAACTAGCCCGCCCGGATCCTTCATCCCGAGTTCAGTCCAAAGCGAGGTAATACAATATTCCCAGTTTCCAATCTAACGCCAAATACACCTGTTCCCATTCTTGGGCTGCGCAGCTCAGATTTTCCGAGATTTTTGGGTGGATTGCCGGTTGTGGTTTTCCGGCGCTATCCCTTGGACGGTGTGAAACAGTAAAATTCGCACCACGCTTGCGCTAAACCTAGCATGGATGACACTATTCCAGAAAAAGGAAAGTCCAATGCTAGGTAGCAATATCAAGAATCGCCAGATAGTAAGGAAGAATAGAAGCTCAAGACACTGCTCAAGTAAAAGCCAATACAATGCCAAACAACCGTCGAGAACCACTTTCTGCTCTGTCTCTTAATAAACAAAATGAGCGCATCGTTCACCACCCATATCAACTACTTGGTCCTCGTCTTAACCATGTTGCTCGACCATTACTGCCGTAGGAGAACTCGGAGGTTACTGGACTCCGTGTATTCTAGCTTTTTTGGGATTCCGAGACAGTGAATGTGTTGGTACAGGGCACAAATGCCTATGCAGAGGAGAAGGGGGCAGGAGGTGGCTGTTTGGGAAAAGCAGTTGCTGTGGATGGCTGGTCAGAAAACGCTAGTGCTGGAGTTCACTCTCGCCGGTGTCGCCCATGGAAGAAGGTGACGGCAGCTGAAATCCGGGTGTTTTTGGCTCTTCTGATCTATATGGGGGCGAAGCGGGAAGGAGGTAGCTGTGGGTTTTGGAAGGGAAGAGGAGAAGGTGGTGTATTCCGGGCGATGAGTCTGGAACGCTTCAGTCAAATCAAGCGATTCTTGCATATATCAGACCCAAAGCTACAGTTATCACGCTCAGAATGGTTTCAGAAGCTCGAACCACTGAATGCAATGATTCGGTCTCGTTGTCAGCAGTTTTACTTTCCTGCTTCCAATGTTACGGTCGACGAGATAATGATCAGGTTTGGTGGCCGCAGTCACCATACCTATCGTATGCCCAGCAAGCCAATCACTGAGGGCTATAAGGTGTTCGCATTATGTGATATAGGCTATACTTTTGATTGGATATTTCCATCTCGAGTCGACTCTGGGTCTGGGATAGATTTGCAGAAAGACCTTACCCCTACTGGTTTAACAGTGTTCCAGCTTGCCCGCAGCTTACCCTACACTTTTGGGTACTTCAATGTCTATATGGACAACTACTTCACCTCTCAGCCACTATTGGTCAGGCTCAGGGACCTAGGAATAGGTGCCTGTGAGACAGCACGAGTGGGTAGATCAGCCTTTCCACCAGATCTTGATGATAAGCGAAAAAACATTCCATGGAATGAGGTTTCTGGTGGGGCTGCTGATTCAGGAGGAAAGGTGCTTGCTCTTCAGTGGCAGGATAATAGTAGTGTTCACTTTTTAAGCACTATTCATACCCTGGAAGAGAAGGTAATCTCTGAGCGGAAGAAGCCTCGGTATACTAGCAGCAATAGTCCGGCTATCCGTCGTGTATTTGGTTGCCATGAGTGAGTCAATATTCCAATTCCGCTGTTACCGATGACTACAATCAGTTCAAAGTAGGAGTGGATCTAGCAGACCAGTATCGCAGCTACTATTTCATGCAATTGAAATGCCTTCGCAACTGGCCTCCAATATTCTTTTGGCTCTTGGATACTACAGTTATTAATTCCTATCTATTGATATCCCGTCTGCCTACCTCTACCTCTCCCTCTGTACCAACCTCCTTCTCTACTTCCTTATCTACAACCTCTACTGGGCCCCCCTACCAGCCTAAATCATCTCGAGTATTTCGTCAAGCTCTTGCTGAAGCGATTATCACAAAATATGGGCCGAAGCAGCAACAACCCCTGAAGACATACTATACCAGGAACACCTCTTTTCCCCGCTACAGTAAACTTCAACACCACATCTCGCTTCCATCTCCCCAAGACCCAAAAGAGGACCATAGGCTCTCCAACATCCGGGATGGTCGCTCTAGACTGGAGTGCACTCAGTGTCGATTCACTCTACTGGGAATGAGGCAGAAAGGGATACGGGCACCGAGAACTATTTATGCTTGTTTGGGCCCTGGATGTGGCTTTTCGCTTTGTGTAAACTGTTTTAATATTAGGCATAAAATCATCTTTAGTCAATAGAACTCAGAGTAAGGAGTCTTTTCTTTCTCTATCGTATACACACGTTGAACCTACTTCTTGCTTGCTTGCTCGCTTCACTGCGACCGTAGTCATTTGATATCACCTGCAATATTTGTAAGCGCCAAGGGTACCTTTTTGGACTAGCACTGCGTGGTGCGAATTTTACTGTTTCACACCGTCCAAGGGATAATACCCTGCCCTAGGGTTAGGGTTCCCTTCCCATATTACTTTTTTCAAGGCCTAAATTGACCATCGCCAGCACCACGCCTCCTTCCAGCTCCTAACTATCTGATACACTGCTCTCATCTTCAATCGTCAGAAAACTTCTATACATGTTTTATCACCCCAAATCTTAAACAACATGTCTGATAACGAGTGGTATGTTAAACCTTCTGATTTTGTCTCCATAATTCTCCGCGTGACCTTGCGCGAAGAGTTAATTGCTTATTAGCTATTCCTTCGCTTAAAGCCCTTCTAACAATTCTGCTGTCAGGGCCAGTAGTAAGAGCCGAAAGAGCAACCTTGGATTTATTTGGGACACCCCTTATTTCACTAACTCTGAGACTGGTCTCTCAGAAGGTATACGATTTCACCTTCCTATCCTAGGGCCCGTCGAGTGGGAGTGACTACTGACCATTCTCAGAGCCGCATAATAGGGTGCTGGATCCCGCCTCCGTCTTGTCTCAATTCCTGAAGGCTGCTCCTTCCGATCCCGCTAACCCATTCGCCTGCGATCTATTCGATACTCCCCTTTCTTCCAACTCTGCCCTTTCCGACCCCTCCGACTCATATGCCCCCTTCCAGACATTGCCCCCTCCGACTCGTATGCCCTCTTTCCAGTCGTTTCCTCCTCTTGGTATGACCTCTTCCCGGACAATGCCTCTGCCCTACCCTCCGTAAGTGATAACCCCCCACAATCCCGACACCGGCCCCTCCCCTCTCCAACGATTGCAGCGCAAAACGCCCAAGCTCCAACCCGGAAGCCCGCTCGTAAGGCAAGGAAAACCGATGGTACCCCTGTTAAACACCCGCCAGCTTGGGAGTTAAACTACGAAATCGGCAGTGGCGCCTGCGGAACTGTATTCTTGGAGAAAGTTCAGACACCTGGAATGAGGTCCCCAGAGTTATGGGCAGTCAAAAGGATATCACGAAGGTTGCCAAACTTCCCTGCCAAGAGGTATCAAGCAGAGATCAACAATTTGCAGGCATTATCAGATGTAAGTTTTGCCCAAACATGGTTTATTTCATACCTGGCATTGGAGTCATTCGGTCTTTCTCTAACCTACCAACAGCACAAATGGTTTGTCAAATTCAACTCCTCCTCCGAGGACCCTAATTTCGTATATATTGCTATGGAGTATATCCCTATAGGGGATATGTCGAAGACCTTTGTGGATGGATACCACTGGAACGAAAGCGATACGAGAGTGGTAATCAAGCAGCTGCTTAACGGATTAGCAGTAATGCATATGGAAGGGATCACACATCGTGATCTGAAGCCCGAGGTCTGAACCCCTCCTCACCTATAGCCTCATAACCAAAACCTAATGGCCCCAGAATGTATTCCTCCACCTCCCAGAGAATCGGGCCTACATCCTCCATATAAAAATCGGGGACTTTGGTACCTCCAAGCGCATCCCACCCTCCAATGCCTCCACATTCCTGAAGACTACCACTGGGACACAGGAATACATGGCGCCTGAAGTGCATGACACGGCGCAACCCAAGACCAACCGGGTAGACATCTGGTCCCTCGGGTGTATCTTGTATAGGATGTTCGCCGGTAGTCCCTTATTCAAAGACCCCGTCGAAGTATGGAAGTACACCTTGACCGCATCCTCCTCGCCCCTGGTGGTCGAAAACATAGGCTTCAGTACCCTTTGTGTTAGCTTCCTCCGTGACACCCTGCACCCGAGCCCAAAGAACCGACCGAGCGCAGAAGCTTGTCTGAGAAAGGCCTGGATCATGAACGAAGTTGCAGAATCAGAGTACATTATTGGAAAAGACCTCTACACGAGGTTGTCGAATGTCAAGCTTGCAGCACCCAATATAGATTCATTCTCGAATATAGTTGCCAACCAAGTGGCTCATACCGATAACACTCGCGCCCGTAGTCTGCCGAGTGGTGACACCGGTAACGGACTCAACGGCGGGCATACTGAGGTCCACGAGCACTACAGACACCCCGAGAACCCTTGGTATGATGCATGCAATCTGTAACGTCAGTCAGCAGTGTTTCAAAATGTAATGCCTCATATAATCAGGGCCAGGGTTATTTTTGCTTCCAAGACCCGAAGTGCTAGTACAAGCCGTGTTATGGGACTGATTTTATTTTTATTCTGGGAGCTGTTTTAATTGTTCTATTTCTCCTGTAAAAGCATAAAGTATAATTCCCACTATCAGACCTGAATTTGCAACCAGCAGAGTTAAAATCCCTAATAATTACCCCTGGCTCTGATTACTTGCGCATTGCAAAAGCATCTAGACATGTTGACCTTTGCTTGGTGCTAATTTAGGTGTGGCTGCCTTATAAAAAATGCCAAGTCTAGCCTCCACATTTCCGGACACTTTTGCAATGCGCAAGTACATATGGCATTATTTTGAAATGCCTCTGGTTAACGTTATAGATTGCATACATCATACTCATCCAGGCAGTTATGATAGCAGGGCAGGGGGCACAGGAAGTGGGTTTCATTCTTTGTTTCCATTTGCCATCTTTCTGTTCCTTTATGCGTTCCTGTTGTGGGCTCATAAAGGACCTATAATTTGATAGCAGGCCCTCCGGACTGCCTACCAGCCAAGCCAGAATATCAGTTTTCCAGTGATTTGGACTGACTTTCACCACGACTCCTTTTTTCCATGTTTAACATTTCATTTTACCTCCCTAACCTAGGCAAGTTAGAACGAAAATCCACGCTTTTAGATATGTTGATGGCGGACATAACTCAATTCGAGCTCAAGCATTCAATGAACCCAAGCGTCCAGTCTGCCCACCTTCGGGCACAGACGTGCGGACGGCAGTACCGGTACCTGAAAGGACACTCGGGGCGGACAGGTATCTTGGCGTTTGTCCGGATGGCTGCCCTGGACTGACTGTCAGGGGCCGTAGGTGTCGGGTTGCGGAATCTGCAAAGCCCCTCCTGGTGACGTATGACGGGGGGGGCCTGCATGTAGTTGGCGGGCCCTACAGGTAACTAACTAGCCCTATAGGCAATTGGAGTACCCTACAGGTAATTCTCGAGGATTGTAGGTGACAGGCGGCGATTGCAGGTACCGCCCGGGAGTTACCGATCGGTAGAGGATTACAGGGACCTACCATCACCATCTTAGATGGCAGTCTTTCCCAAAGGACGGACATTCTTACCCTACAGCTTGAAACACATGCCCGGGACGCTTGGGGCTGTGAGTTGGGACTTCTTTTGCACTAGACTGTGGGAACAGGACAGGTGCGAAGTAGGATTTTAGGTAACCTTTTATTAGTCTCTATCATAGTACCTACAGTCACAAAAGTGGGACCAGAAATTTCATCGGTTCCAAATTCAATAGACTCCACAATTAACCTAATGGAGAAAAACAGGATATTTGGCCAAAACAGAAAAGATGGAGATTGGTAGCCAGGGCTTTACCAGTAGCCCAAGGTCTAATGGTGTATAGAACTTGAAAAGTAAGTAATTACCTGGGGGGGGGAGGGGCAAAAGAATGTTACCTCTCGAACACCCCCTCGACTTTGGCTTGAAGTGAGGAAGTACATGAGGGTTTACCTAATTTTACCTGCAGAATCACATCTGGGTACTCAAATATTCACAGCAACCTGATAGAGTATTTTTCCATCCCACTACAGCCACAACAAGAGAGTTATGGGACAATGGTGAGTTTTCGTTGGGTGGCCATAGGTGCGAGAAAATAATTTGTGCTAAGCTAAAAGTCTTGGACATCCAGGTGGAGTACTAGTACAGCTCTCTCATCCACTCGCAAGGCAGCGGGACTTGTCTTCTCCCAAGTCCCTTACCCCAGATTCCTCGGCAAAAAATTCCCATGATAACAACCGGCCCGCCTACCCCATTCTGGAAATCTCCCAAGAATTCAATCCATCGGAAACCTAGAGACGGTTTTGTATATTACACCACCCCCATCTCTCCCCCCACTTTTTCGAATCATGAGTGATGACTCATGACCTCCCCTCCGCAAATTGTTGATATAAGGTTTCTTTCTCCTCTCAAATGTTTCTTTCTACTTGATATAGTTTTTGTATTCAAGCCGGGTACCAGTTTGGACTTCTTTATACGTTCCTTTATTTCTTTTGTTCCTATGTACATTCTTTGAATGTCTTTGTTCCTTGTTGTGGAATCCCAGTGGTTGAGGCTGGACTGAACCCCTTCTCTATATACCGTAAAAACTCAAATAAACGAAGGTTGTGCTATGTAGTCGAGAATTACTTACTTCAGAAAAGGGGCGAAAAACACAGCAAAAACTGAGCTGCTCAGCCCCCTTAAGAGATGTAAAAAAACAAAAAAACACCAGACCTTACCAGAGGAGGCAACTCCAACGACATAGCACACCCTTCGTTTATTTGAGTTTTTACGGTAGCTTGACTGTACTTTCTTATTACTCAAGTAGCAGTTCGCTCTACATATCAATGATCGCTACTGTTGGCTATTATCACTTCTCAATTGAATCAATCGCGCATTGCTACACAAATCGTGTCCCAACCGATGTCTTCTCCTCGAAGAAGCCGTAATATCACTCCCACAGCCAGATAAAGTGGCCGAAGTCCACCGCAAGGAGTTTAACCCTCATGGCTTCCCTTCCGTTCCTTTTCTAATCGTCGTTCCTTAACAAAATCTACCTAGTCTGCATTCGCCAAAGAGCCCACCCGGATCCTTCATCCCGAGCCCAATCCAAAGCCAGCTAACACAATACTCCCAGTTACTCCACGGCCCGGACCTAGCGCCAGATACCCCTATTCCCATTCCCGCACCGCACAATTATAAATTCTCCTCTCCCCTAGTCCACACATCTAAAACATACATTCCGCGACAAGAACCCCCAAAGATTCCTCGAGACATCAAGTTGACAGATACGCAATCTTTAGAGTAATTCTATGACGGTAGCACGTAGTCAGTGTGAAGCATGTGAAAGCACTACATGCGCACGCGGTAGCACACAACCATCTATGATTTGTTACAAAGTGTTACCTTAACTTTAACTCCCGAACTTTCTGCATTCATATTGACTCGTGGAGGTCATGGGATATACGAGCAATTTTCTATTTCTCCGGTTTCACTAAAGGCACAAAATGAACCCCCCCGCCCCCCACTTGGTGATAAGTTGATCCGTAGGGCTTTTTTTTCAGAAATTACTCGTTGAGGGGACTAAGGGGTAACTGTACGGTCTAAGCCAGTCCCCATTATCTGTGGTAAATGTTTTACACGCCCCACGATGCACAAAAGTCTGGAGGGTTGCGAGATGCGCGAGTCCACATTGATAGTAAAGAACACTTCATGGTAGTCCATCATTGCATCCTATATCCGAATAGGTGAGATTTTGTTAGTTATACTAATGCCGATAACTCGTCTTCCCGGGGGTGTCGTATTTCTCCGATACTCAAGATATCATAGCTCTAATGATTAATAGACACCCGAGCGGACCGCGAAAACCAAACAAAAAAAAACCATATATCAAATCGGAAAGGGAAGCAAAGGCTAATATATTCCGCGCAATCGCGCCGCCAAAGTCACACAACCCGGCCCAACTCTACGAGTATACACATCACCCCCTTTACATGCCTCTACAACTTCGCCTTCCCCCCCGTCCTAGCACTCTTCAACACCCCCTCAGCCTTCGTAGCCTTCATAATGTCCCCCTTAATCTTCAACTTTCCCGCCATAAACAGCTTCTGCGCAAGCGTCTTCCCATCAATCAATCCCTGAAAGTCATCGTCCGAGAGCGACAGCACAACGTCTGGCTTCGCACCCTCGGGCGCTAGCCCTTTACCCACGGTTCCGGTGGTCTTGAGGTCTATATGCCAGGACTCGGTCTCTTTGGCTTTGTTGGTTAGGGTGAAGGCGAAGATTGCTTTGCCTTTCTTGAGCGCGTCAGATTTGGCAGCGGGGACGGTGAGGGAGGCGGCGATTAGGTCGAAGGCCGGGGAGGAGGGGAAGTTTTCTGCAAGTATGGGGTGGTTAGAGGACTGGTTAGGAGGGAGGGAGAGGGGGGAACGGTGAGGGAAAACCAGATGCGAGTGACATGATTGTGGTTTTTTAGGACTATTTCGTGTGGATGGATGGATAGATGGATGGATGGAGTTATTCGCTGGGTACTACACGCCCAGTTCGGTCAAGCAGCTGAAACAACACTTCGTCGGTCCGAGAGGCAAGGGGCGGGGAAGAGGAGGAGGAGGAGGAAAAGAGAAAACAACTGGGACGAGTTTCTTAAATAACCATCCAAAGTTCTCCGGTAGTCCTCACAACGCAAGAACAGAACATGTGAAAGTCGGTTAACAATCAATGATCTGACATAATACTATTGTTCTCGGTTGCGGGTACTGTACTCGGGGTTGGCCCCAGTACCATACAGCCGCCTGCTTTACCGGCATCATAATAATATTATGATGTGGATGCTCTATCGTACTTCAAAGAGTCTAAACTCCTAAAATTCACGTGTCATGGGAAGAGTCCACAATTTCAAATTTTATCACAATTTCGTCGCTCGTCTCCCCTAACGTTCAGCCCCAAACATGTGAAAAAATAAGGAAAAGGGAAAAAAAGAAAAAGAAAAAAAAAAAGATATACCACCATAACAAACCAAAGATACAGTTACGATACAATACTCCAGATCATGCTACAGGAGCAACACAGGAAAAGCAATGAAAAAATGGGGGGGTAACTAATATACAAATACACACGCACACACACGCACAGAGAGTGAGAGAGACAGGCAGACAGACATGCACGACTCAGCAGATGGAGAAAAGAAAAAATAACGGAAACCAGAAATTAGATTTTTTCACAGAAAAAATAATGAAACAAAAACCCTACGGTATGATAAAACCCATTTATCCAGTTGATGAATTTGCAGTATAGAGGAAGGAAGGAAAAGAAAAAAACAAAGAATATTGACGGAATGCATGTTAGTTTTTGACGGGAAAATAAGATATAAAAGATGAAATACATTTTTATGGAATCGGAACAAGCCTTAGTTAAAAGAAGTAAGAGGCGGAGATTTAGTTATAGGGAAAAAAGAAAAAAATGGAACGAAAAAGAGGAAAACAAGAAAAGCAGGAATAAAAACACCGCTTTAGCTTAGTAGAGCATTCTTCATAACTTCTCCTCGTTCATAACCGTAGCCAATCTCGTCGCATCCTCCGCTAGTTTTACTCTCACCAGCCAAGTTCTCGTTGTACCACCAGGCAGGAATTCCGCGACTCGTATGCTATTCTTCTTCTTGTCATCTACGACAACGTAACTAAGCGCCTTATTAAGACCGACATTGAGGATGACTTTTCCGATATCCGTGCGGACAACAATACGCGCTTTACCGTTTTCACGGTTCTTGAGCACACGCAAAGTACCCGAGCCAGTCTTCTTGAAAGCCTCCTTGGTAGACTCATACACAAGGGCCTTCATCTGGTATTTCGAGTCCTCATCCTCCTCTCCAGGACCAGGGCCCGAGAGATCAAGATCATTCTTCGCATTATGGGCGTTATCATTGGGTTCCGAGGCTTCAGTGTCTGTTGCGCCAGGGGTAGATACAGCGCTTGTTGTGTTCCCATCGCTATTATTACGGGACAGGGCTGATGTTGGTCGGAGAAGACCAGGGTTCAAAGAGGGCACCGATATCGAGCCCGCTGGCTTATTGTTCGAACCACCAAACGAAAAGCCGACCTCTGGCTTGCTGGTTATGGAGGTGCCAAAGAGAGAGGAGGTTGCGGCAGGTGACCCCGCAGCCGGGGTAGGAGAAGCGGAAGCAGATCCACTGACGCTGCCGAAAAGGCTACTCGGCTTGACATCGTCAACCTTCTTACCAAATAAGGATGATTCACCCAACCCAATTTTTGGACCCCCAAAGAATCCTCCATCCTTTTTATCCGAGACTGGATCCGATATCCGATCAAAAAGGCTTCTACCACTGCTAGCCTTCTTGTTGATACCCTCATGGTCGTCATCATCTTCCTCAACCACAATATCCTCAGTACTGGCCTTCGAGAACGGATTCACGAAGCCACCGTTATTGACAGGCACGCTGGGGTTGTCAAACACGCTTCCGCCTGAAACAAAGTTAGCTACTGCCCAAAAATACAGTGTGAAAATTCTCAAATAAAATACCAGCTTTCGGCTTATCATCCTTATCGCCAAGTGCCCCGGGAGGCTTAAACCCGTGTACCGGGCCTGACGCCAACTTACGCCCGTTCGACAAATTGCTGTCATCACCCTTCTCTGGAGGCCTAAACCCATATACAGGTGCAGCAGGCAGCGGCGCAGGTTCCGCGGAAGAGCTTGACTTGGCAGTTGATGGGGTAGGCGGCTTGAATCCGAATAATGGTGCACTAGACAACTTCTGTGGACCCCCCTTTTCGGTATTGCCACTGCCGAGGGCGGAATTCGAAAAATTTGATGCTTTAGTCGAGTCTATGTTGCATTAGGCAAAAGATGTTAGAATAAAGAATGAGCGAGCCGACACAAGGTATCGCGCCGATGTTAGGGGGGGGAGCTGGAATTTCATGGGGAGCAGGTGATAGTGATGAATGATGAAGACAGTTGTAACATGCTGAAGAGTGGAGAGATGAATGGGTAGTTGGGCCAGGGTTGGGTTGGATTAGTTGCCAATGGTGGTAGCCAGGTACTAAAAGGTTGTAACCCGTCGCTTCGTCCATCATGTCCTCCCCACGGTTATAGAGAAGTCACCAAGAACCAGCAATTATCCTGGCCCCTAATCCGGGGCGCAGCACCAGAAGACTGAACCATCAAAAGAAAACACGAGACATGAAAGCCCTCGCACCAACTCAACCCTTAGATAGGAAAGCAATCACGTCGATCCCAAGCACCTCTCTACCTGGACATAGGAAAGAGAAAACGCCGTAGCTGAAGAATAATAGGGGCAAAAAGGAAGAAAGAAAAAAAATGCTAAATACCTTCGTCCTTCCTCCTCTTCCCTCCACCATCCTCACCCTCCGTCAACGCCCTCTTAGTATGGCTCACGACTGGAGCATCTCCAGAAGCCCCCTTATACCTCTCACCGTTCTCCTGGCAAGCCTTGATGCGCGAAGCCTCCCTAACATAGATCTCGCAAGCAGAACTCCAATCACCAAACTGATCAGCCTTCATGAGTGTTTCCAAAAATCTATAGTTCAAAGAACGAAGCCCATAGAGATTATAATACTCCGTGAGTTGTGCCGGTGCCCATGAAGTAGCATCCGATGGTAGTGGAGGCGACGGTGTTCGGGCGTTAGCAGTATTGAAGGCAGTCGGCTCAGTAACCTTGAGTGCCGGAGAAGCTGGTGGAACGAACTGATTGATCGGTGCCGGAGACAAGGATGAAATACCGGATCCACCATAAGGAGAAACGGAATTCTTTCCGAAAGTAATTGGAGAACCTCCGAAAGTAGGCGCCTTCTTCGGTTCGGCTACGGGAGTATCCTGCTTTACTTCCGCCGGCTTAGCGAAAAAGTTGGGGGTTGAAGGAGATGAAGGCCCAGTGGGTGTAGGCTTGCTAAAGAAACCAGTAGTAGAAGCTGCTGGTGTATCCTGCTTAGCCTCAGCGGGCTTAGCAAAGAAATTAGGGGTTGAAGCCTCAGTCGGCTTGTTGAAGAAGCTAGGTGTGGAAGGTGCTGGAGTGTCTTGCTTATTCTCAGCTGTTTTCCCAAAAAGACTGGTTCCGACCGTCGAGGGAGCCGAGGATCCGAACAACCGCTTGGCAGGCTCCTCCGGTTCTCGGCCAAAGCCAGCGAAAGGCTCGGGAGTGGGCGCCTCATGCTGGGAGTCAATCTTCTGGGCACCGAACCCTCCAAACGGAGTATTGCGAGCCTCCTCGGATTTCTTTGACTCTTCCTTCGGCGGACCCCACGAGAAGGTCGGCGGTTTCTCATCCGCCTTGGGTGCGGATGGCTGGGCGGGAGGACCAAACCCAGAAAATGTAGGCGGTTTAGCTGGTGTAGCAGAAGAATTAAACAGACTGCCAGATGCAGTGGAAGTAGTAGTTTGGGACCCAAACAAGCCGGGGCTTGTAGCCGACGGTTCGGGGCTCGGCGTTGGCTTGGGTGCTCCAAACAAACTGTTGGAAGCCAACGGTTCGGGGGATGGAGTGGGTTTGAACAACGGTTCCGAGGGTTTTGAAAACAGCGGATTTCCGGTAGATGATGGGGCTGGTGATGGAGCACCGAAAGAAAACGTTGGTTGAGGAGCCGCGATAGCAGGAGTAGTAGGCTCAGGTGTCTTCTCAAGAACTGGTGCAGGGCTCGGGGTGCTTCCAAAGAGAGGGGCCGAAGAAGCGCCGGCGTTGGATCCAAAGCTGCCAAAAGCGGCAGGGGTAGCAGCTGGAGAAGTCGAAGTCGCTCCGCTGACACCGCTGTTTGCACCAAAGGTGAAGGACGACTTGTTGTTATTATTATTATTGCTATCTCCCGCGCCGCCAAACATTGTCTGTGTATTGGGATTTCCACTGCCGAAAGCAAAGGAAGGAGTTTTACTAAAACTCTCGGTTGCAGGAGGGGCAGGGGCAGGACTGTTGTTGGTAGCTCCAAAGAGAAAACTTGGGTTCGGGGTTGCCGAAGGGGTCTGACTTGGGTTGTTGGAACCAAATGAATCACCACCGAATAAAGATGTAGCCTGAGGCTGGGCTGCTGTCTGGAACATACTCCCATTGCTACTTGCTCCAAGAGACGCAAAGGGATTGGCCTTCGGTTGCTCTTGTTGCCCATTATTATTGTTGACTCCAAATCCGAAGGATCCTCCAGCAGAACTCCCGCCAAACCCGGCAGACGCAGTATTATTGTTGCCTGCCGCTCCAAACCCAGATCCAAATCCACCGAAAGATTGCTGTGGTTGTTGTGGTTGCACTGTTCCATTAGGGGCACCGAATGTCACACCCCTGGCTGCTCCGGAAAAAAGATTCGGAAGATTGTCACCTCCACCAGTCCTGGCTCCTGGTCTAGCACCGCCACGACCTCGTTTCAGGGGTGCTATCCTAAACCACACCATATACTCATCAACATCGCCGCCCAGCGATACAAAAAGGAAGGGTAAAACAGTGGACCAGGGAGGGCGAAAGGAATGAAGATGGAAGGAGGCAAAATACAGAGGCAGAGAGGATATATGGGAGACTTAGGGGAAGCGGAAAGGGGAAGGAGAAGGGAAAAAAAAAAACTTACTTTCGCTGAGAAAGAGTAGCTCTATCTGCCATCATGGAAGGATCAGCAACGTCATCCGGACCACCTCCGGCTCCATTTCCCACGCGATTCGCTGAGAAGTTGAAACCATTCGAGTTCATCTTGTCGAATTGGTCTTTAGTCAGTTGGCTCTCTGATCGGCGTTTAGACATTTGATTATCAAAGGTATTGATAAAGGATATATATATGCCCTCCTTTCTTTTCAAGAAGGGGGAGTAGAAGAAAGAAGGAAAAGGGGAAAAGGAAAAAAAGGATTATCGTCTCTCTTACTCTCTCTCGCACCGCCTTTTGCCAAGTTTGTTGTTGTATGGTTTGCGGTTAAGGCTGGATGGAGGTGGAGTTGGTGGAGAGGGAGGATCGGTTGACACGCTCTTTTTCGCAGACACACACACACCCCTGGAATTTTTCTCTTTCAAGGAAAAAAAAAAAAAATACAGCACCAAACGCGAAAACCCTCCGGATTTCTCCTCGCTTGCTGTATCCCGACACCCGCTCGATGTAAGCGAGAAGAGGAAGAGATGAAGCAAGAAGAACAGGAGGTCGAGATGATGATATAGGGGAACGAGAGTGTGGGCGGATGGAGCAGGATGTTGTCGAGGGAGAGGGAAGAACGAAAGGGAAATTTGGAAATGGCGTCGCAGCGCAGAAAGGTTGGCTGCGTTGTCGCAGAAACGCGATGGGGCTGGGGAGGGGCGAAAGCTCGCGGTGGGGCTTAGTCATGAGAGTCCAACTTGGGAAGCCTGTTGTTTTTTATTTTCTGTTACTTGTATTTCCTCCTTTTTCTGTGGTTTTTTGCTGTGGCTAGGGCTGATTACGTAACTGGGGGGGAGGACAAAGAGTCGGGATGGAACATTCTGATGCTGCATAAGAGCCGCAACAAGGACATTTTGCCGCACAAAACCACGACTCTCCAAGGCAGAAAGCATAAAAGTGCGAAGATAGGCTTTTTACACCTAAAGCCTGCATCGGTATGGACAGTCTACTAGTACAATATGCCCCACACCCCGCCCTCCTCGCATAGGGAAATAAGGTATCATATAAAAAAAAAGGTGAAAGGCACTCCCACCTTACCGAACCCCACATTACCCAGCACGTCGTCGAGCACAGCGTATGATACTGTACAGCACAGCACAGCGCAGCACACACCGGCCCACATCCCGAACGAAAGAGAGACGCTGGTTCAATCCACGAACGCCCGCTCCCGTCAGATCTCTGATGCGCAATGCAGCAAATGATCCGCCCCACGTGGTATTCTTGGACCTGGCGGGCGAGCGAACATGGAGAGGGATACTGTACCTACTGTACAGTACTGTACCAGGCCCACAATTCAATTTTAACGACACACCGGTACTGTAGTGAAGGGCTAGTGCAAATAATCTCCCACCCTCCCCCGACTGTCACCAAAAAGCCAAGCATAAGAAATTACCAACTACCGGCCTGGAAAATCCATTTTTTTTCTTTGTTTTTATTTTACCGGTATTTGCCCTTCCATCAGACACCTCCGCTCCATCCCTCCTTCCGACTCCATCCATCTCGGCTTTCAAACAACCTATCAGCTATGCCATCACTTACAACTAATAAACCGTCAAAGAGCCTCCCCCCGAACACAAACTCCCTTCTTCCCAACCAACCCCCCGTACCCCAACATGACAAGAAGAAAAAAGAAAAAAAGGTCCGGGTGCCATGTCTGTCCCGTAAAATAATAATACAAGAAGGATGGAAAAGCAGAGGAAAAGAAAAAAAGGAATCTGAATAATGATACAGTTTAAAACCCAACTTTTTGCGCCACCAAACCCGACCCCGAACCGCCTTCCCCTATGCCACTCACGGCATACATCGTACCGTCATTAATATAATTTCCTCCAGTGGTGATATGGAGCAAACTTGCAGGGAGGGGGAAATACGGGGCATAATAATAATACATGAAATGAAGGGCAATGATATCGTGACGAAGGAAAAAGGGAAAAAGAGAAAGAAAAAAAAAGGTAGCCATCTACATGACACCAGGGACGAATGGAAAAATGATATGATAATGCAATCGCACCACAGATATGGAATCACCTAAACCGGAAAAAAAAAAAAAGAGGGGAAAAAAGATTACCAATGCCCTAAAGAGCTCCCTAGAATGTATAAGAATGTATAAGAATGGAAGAAGAAGAAAATGCGCGGAAACAATAGCAAATGCACCGCCCACCCAAACTCAAGGGAAACCGCCCAGTGATGAGAGAAAGGAAAAAAAAGTGAAAGCTAAATCGAAACCACCACCGCACCAGCAATAATACCAGCGACCACACAGACTGCAAAGGTACCACCCACCCAAGCCGCAATTCTCTTCTCCACCCTTCCGACACCTTTAACTTGGCCAGAAGTCAACCCCTCAACCGTAACATCAAATCCTCCCCAAGCAACCAACAAGAGCAGAGGAGGGAAAAGCATGCAAAGAGCGAGGAGAAGTCTCCCAGCCCTCTTTTCCCTCTTTCTATACGCGAGGGTTTGCTCATTATCAGGCAAGCTCTCAATGTCAGCAAGATCTTTCGAGGAATCGCCAGGTGGCCTAGGGGCGTAAAGATGCGGAGTCATGCTCCTACGCAAGTTCTTCGGTCTCATGGGGCGGGAACCCAGAGCGGGAAGATGATAACTCCTACGCTTGTTCTGAACTTTAGGCTCGCGCTCAAAGTAATGTTGAGGGGCAGGAGTAATGTCGTCGCTCATTCGGACTCTCTTCGGATTAATATCGCCCTTAGCGGCAGTATCTTCGAGGGGATGGCCTATATCACTGGTATCGGCCAAACTACTACCAGCGAATCTAGCTCCAGAAAGCCCCGGGGAGGGCATTGCCCTCAAACCAATCCCCGTGATACCCTCCAGACTTCCCATTGAAACCACACCTCTATTATGTTGAGAAGCACGTGAAGCCTGCCTATGGGCGGGATGGACCAGTTCTCCAATCCGATTATCACTCAGAGATTGAACAACAGACTTATACGATCCAGAGTATCCTTCAGAGTGAGCGGAAGAATCATCAGCTTGGTCGCCCTGTATCATACCGCCATAGTAAGAATCGCTCAGATCGGGGGATCGGACAAGGGCCCCTTCGGGCTTTGTGATGGGAGAGCTGCCGTAGCGCGTAGCGAGAGGGATGTGATCAGCGCCGCGAAGATTAGGAGACGAGATTTTGGCAGGTATCGGCAAGGTAAGGGCGTTGCGGTTGGGGAAAGAAGATTCGGACGAGAAGGTATACTGTGGAACCAGGATGGGCGTCTCATCTGGGGTACGGCGCATGCGGTAGACGCTATCCATAGTTAGAGCCTGTCTTCCAATCCAACGTGTATGACTTCTTGAAGGAAGGAAGGGGAACTCACAAATCGTATCTCTCATCTCCCTCATGCACCAACACTCCTTCAGGAGCCACCTGAGATTTCAGCTTCCGTTTTTTACTCTGATCAACACCCTTAAGCAGTCCCCTCGAATCATCATCTCCCCCCTCACTGCCGCTACCAGCTCCACTGCTCTGACCTTCCAAAGACCACCCACTAACTCTACTGATTCCACTTCCCGAACGATGGCGCCCCCCGTGGTTTCCAAGCTGTAGGTCACTTCCGTTACGTTCGGGCATACCCCCATTACCACTATCCACAGAACGAGGAGCCCTTCCCTTGCCCTTCTCTTCTTTGGTCCATCTCTGACCGTCAGCGTCATCGTCGGAGTCTTCGCCAAGGCCAGAAGCGGGTCCATCGGAAGTGACAACAATAGCCACACCACTAACACCACTTCCTGCTGAAATCTTACTCAGCCTCTTTATTTCTTTGGCAAGAGCATCCTCCATCGGGCTACCGGTACTTCCTGAGCTGGGTACTTGGGTCCCTCTCTGGAGAGCCAGGAGGTGAGAGCTGCTTGATTGATTCCTACTCAATCCTGGTCTACCCACAACCCCACCACTACTCCTACTCGCAGTGTAGCCCCCCAGTGATGAATTACTCCTTGCTTGTGTGCTGAGATCTCCCTGGCTCATGGAAGCCAAAACCCCACTACTCGCCATACCACTCGAGCTGTATAGGCCCGTGCGCACAGAGTCGCTGTCGGGATTAGGACTCGGCAGCCCGGCAAAGTAACTATCGTTCTCGGACCCCATGTGGAAGTTTTCGAACCCGAAAGAGGCTGTTGATTCTTCGACATACCTACGCTCCCGGCTATCTCCCGAAGAATCGTCGTCGCCAGAGAGCCCCGTCTCAAAGGTGGTTGCCGTTTGGCTGCGTGGCGAAGAGTCTCCCATGGTTGCCGGACTACGGTTCAACGGTGGAAGGTAATCGTCGAGGTCGCTCCGTAAGTGCCGGTCACCACGGCGAAGGGGATTCGGTGTCTCGATAAGGTATCTGTCTTCATGCTGAGCATCGCTCACACGGCTGATGCCATGACCTTTCTGAGCATCACCACCCCCCTGTTCCTGGTATTCCTCAAACAAATTGGATTCTTCCTCCTCCTCCTCCCCCTCATCATGAGCACTTTTCTCTGCGATCACGCTTGGATGTGGTAGAATCTCGACACGGACTTCTCCCCCATTCATAATCCTCCGCTTTGTGCCCCCATGACCGTAAGTATAGTGATTTTGGCTATTGGGACGAATTGGTGAGGCCCACTGGTGTGAGTAAAAGTCGGGCCTTGTGGGGGAAAATCCCAGGTTAGTCCTGGCTGTATAGGTTTGGAGAAGGGCGTTGTTATCTTTGATGTTTTGAGCTGTGGCTATGGTTGAAGTGACCGCAGTCGAGTCGGAATCACCACGACGATGGTTTGATGTTGAAGCACCGTCTCTGGGATTGATATTCGTGGACATGCTGACATCGGATTCCCCACGTTTGTGACCCTTGAAGGCCCGGGCAAGCCTGTCCTTTAGTGACGGAGGTGGCGTTTGATGCTCAGTAACTCCCGGCCCCTCCACATTTGTTCCAGTAATTGATTGGCGTGAGGAGGGATACTCTGCAATAGGTTCTGCAAGTGTAGGTTGAGATGGAGAGGTTGGGGACTGATCAAGTAGAACTGAATTGGGAGGGGAGGGCGGAGTCTCCTGTCGACCTGGAAGGCGTGGCCGGGCGGCTGACTGGTTGCGGAGGGCACCGGTAGTAGTAGTAGGTATATTTGGATGATCGGATGTTGATGCAGCAAGGGGTTGATGAGAAGGTAAAGGCAGAAATTGATGTCTATGATGGGGATTAAATTCGACACTGGTGGATTTCTGTGTCGAAGCAGAAGCGTGCAGCGGAACTGGGGAAGGAGGTGGTGATGATTCGGTCGAAGGCGCCGAGGCCAATAACTGAGAACGTGGTGTGGAAGCCGCCATAATGCCTGTCGATAAATTCCTGATCCCTCGCTCGCAATCCCCTTCCTGGCGCAACAAATGACCAGGAGGGATCTCAAAGTTTACTCTGGATTTTTCACGCGAGAGGTGAAAGGGTCATGGAATGGGACTGGCACAGGCGGCTCTCGGATCAGTATATTAGTGGCAGAAGGAGGCTGACGAAAAAAAAAGCTACCCTCTTGTCGTGTGAATTGCCTCGTCTTCAGATCAGATCAATGCACGTAATCGCGGCGATAGCCTTGTTCGCTGCCACGTACGAGTAGAGCCCTGGACGAATTGGAAGGTATGCAAGAAGTAGGAAGGTGTTGTAAGAAGGAAAGGGCTAACTGTTGTGGATTCAGAGGGGGGGAGTGGTTTGTTTTGATTTGGTGCTTTTCTGACGTGAGGCTCCGGAAGTTTTGACACCGCACAGAGAGGCAAAAACACACGCAAACACACACACACACCCACCTTGCCGTTCGCAGTGAGAAAAGGAGAGACACAGCAAAGGTACAAGTACCGTAAGGGGAACTACTATTACCGGTAAAGAGTGAACCCGACGGAGCGGACGGCGTTGGAGAGGTGTGAGAAGAGAGAGAAAAGGAAAGAAGAAAAAAAAGGAAAGAAAAAAGAAAAAAGAATGAGCGAACACACCAGATTGCGATGTGGGATGGGGAACACTGAAGGAGAAGGGAGAGGCGGAGGTGAGGAGGGGAGGAGGAGGAGGAAAGGAGTGTTGAATTTTTGGTGTGGTGTGGTGGGTGGAGAGGGTGCAATGACGAAGAGGTGCAAGGTTTGAGGTCCTCGAACTCCTCGGGTGGGTTCAGGGAAGTGGTTGCAAGTGGTCGGGATCAACTCTGTTCCTGGCAGGCATCATCAGCAGCACTCGAGCACTCGAGCACTCGAGTAGGCTGGAGCTGGATCCTCTCTCCTCTCCTTGCTCCCCCCCCCCCGTCCTCCCTCAGCTAAGCAACCAAGGCCAACCATCCCATTATTCTCCAGATCCTCCCCTCCCCCGAGCGGCCACCGAATTACCACGTTCGTCCCATATCATACGGTATTCACCACAACCATCAATACAGTATATTGATTCCAAGGATAGAAACGACGATAAAAGTGACTTGAGTGAGAAAGCTGAGCCCCTTTGAACCCCGACCCAGTAAAGTTGAGCAGAGTTCTTCGAGGAGGCAAAATAGCAACAGCCATGAAGACAAAACCCGCAACCACCTGCACCACACCGTCCAACGCTCAATTTCAAATTACCATAAGGCACGGTGCAGTGCCCTGCCCATCTCCATCACAGTCACAAAGAGTGAGTGTGCGGTGGTAACACCATACACTTGTACAGCCATCTCCCACAGATTCCCACAACTTGTGCGCCACGGCAAAGCCTACCGCCCTCAAAAAGCGGGCACGGGCATGGTAATATTATTATGATATTATTACAGTACATCCAACGACTTTCCGTCAAGGCACGCCCGTCCCTTCATTGATTCATCCATTGATTCATCCATTCATTCATTCATTCATTCATTCATTCATTCATTCATTCACCCACTCATTCATTATTCCACATCTCCAACCAACACCGCCCCCAAAAGCATGTCCCAGAGTACGGTAGCTGAAGCCCCAAGCCGTGATGGATTCTACCTGTAACATCGCATGACACAGGTCTGGCCATTTTGCCCCATCCTGGGCCATCCACCCATCGGTCCATCAGCCCATCAGTCCATCAGTCCATCAGTCCATCAGTCCATCATCCCCTTTCCTTACATAAACAAAGGCCCCGACTCCGATCTTCCCTAAAAGTCACCCCCTTCCTTAATCCCTGCAGGTCCCAGCGGCCCGGGCATAAGGTTCAACCCACTCTATTCGAGTACATTACTCGTACATTACAGTATACATGACGCAAGGCACTGGGCCAGGACAAGCGCTGCTGAGAAACTTTGCCCCTTTGGGAAATGGCACAGCGCTCGGTCTCCGGAGAATTGTGATGTGGGAAGCGGCTTGCATTGACGAGGAACTCTTTTTTTTTTTATTATTTTAGGATTGTCGAACTGAGCCGTCGGGCGGGATGGGTGCTCACTGCCCATTTGGAATACACGAATACCGGTAAATAGATGGAATGGGGAGATCGCACCGCTCTCTTCTTTTCTGCCAATCCTAACTGATGGCTCTTCTTTTTCCTTTTGTCAAAAGTTTCCAAGTTTTACTCACTCCACTCGTTATTGTGATTGTACGGGTTGTAACTTAATTTACTACGGACGGGAATAATGTCTAGTATCGGGGTGAGAATGTTTGTTGGCAAAATTCAGGTAGCAGTGGCGCGAGTACAGTATCACCGCCTTACTGTCGGTACCATACCGGTATCTGCCATATCTACCCACGCTGCACCACGAGAAGGCAGCAGAGACGAAGAAGGCCATTCCTCCTTCCAACAGTTTCAGGATAATTCAATAAAGCCCCTCTCTAAGGAATACCGGTACTGGTGTGTCACGCACCGTCCGAACGGATTTCCACATCAAGCAATTAACTCCCACCTATGATACCAACTGTATTACACGTTGCCGGTTACTTGCACTGTACTGTGCTTGCGATTCCAACTCCAGCTCTGCCTCAAAATTCCTTCCCCCTTCTCTCAAATGCACCATCGTGCCATCGACATCATCAATATCCGACCAAAGTGTCGGTATGAAGAGCGAACCACCCCCTCACCCGCTCGGGCCCCTCTTTCTTTCTCCCCATCCATTCACCACAGCAAAATTCCAAGTTTTCCCAAATTCCATTGTAACCACCACCGTGGCTCACCTGCCGGTATTGCCTGTCCGAAAGTGAGCCATTTTTCCCCTCCTGTACCCCTCGACCCCAGTCCACCCATCACACGCCCAGGCTGCCGGTACCTCCCCCTTCCCCGACCGCAACACTGCGATTGAAGAAATCGAAGGGATGTGTGGAGGGAGAGGGAAAACAAAGACAAAAAAGATAAAAAAAGAGACATTTCAGTCCAGTTCGGTACAAACACGGTCTGCTAGAGTCGCACCGTACCGTACCGTACTCGGTGCCATATCCACGGAATTGGGTGGGGCGGGGCGAGAGAGAGAGGAGGAGAAGAAAAAGAAAACGAACCCTCATTTCGTTAACTGACATCCCGAAACGTTGCACAAGCGAGTGAGTGAGTGTCCTTCGTGATCTTATCTCTGCTGCATCAACAACCCCCACTCTCTTCTCGCTTGATCCGGGCGGGATCGTGTGATAGGGAGGGGGGGAGAATAAGTTCATGCCTTGAAGAACTTGTAATTGCGAAGGAGAAAAAGTTTTGACCTAGTATGCACGTGTAATAGTTTGACGACATATGATAACTCGCGGCGCCCTGCAGCAGTCTATGGTAAGAGGCGTCTGTAGAGTAACCCGAGTACCGTACCGTACTCGAGTACTTGACCAAGGAAGCATTGTCCATCTCCAACCACCCAAAGGA
This sequence comes from Tuber microsphaerosporum, assembly GCA_003521225.1. Lineage (NCBI taxonomy): Eukaryota > Fungi > Ascomycota > Pezizomycetes > Pezizales > Tuberaceae > Tuber > Tuber microsphaerosporum. The sequence goes on from QOVD01001029.1 coordinate 40,425, forward strand.
TTTTCAAACCACCAGTCTGATGAGAACGATGACTCTATCAGAGTGGACAATCCTCTGCACATTGATAGAGAGAAATAGGAATGTCTCAGCTTTACATGGGGATACTAGTATTAGAGTTAGAAGTACGAGTACAAGTACGGTAGGTCAAGGTTCTGCTTGGAGCAAGGGAATATCTGGGACGCGTTAATTGCTATTAATTTCCTTGGCAAAAACCGTTGACAGATATTTACCAAGGCATTCCACCTGTGGAGGGGACCCTCTTAGCAAATTAACACTATTACTAAGCTATAATGAATGTCCGCCTGCCTGGGCAACGGGGCTCGCTCACAATACCGGGGCAGAACCATTACTGCTCAGTAACTTACTCGTAAACAGCCTGGAACCTCCCGTAGCAGGGTACGGTACGGTCTCAAGCGCACAGCCTCTTCCCTCCTCCCGCAAACTACTGTAGGCTTACCGTTACCACAACTACCGACATAAAACTTCCTTTTTTCCACCACAAATTATTCGGACATCTCCGTCTTTTTCCCTCTTCCCCAAGAACCCCAAAACCCCGGTTCCAGCTCCAGCCCCAAACCACACCCAGACTCATAGTACTGTACCCCGGGCAACCCCAGCGAGGCTGACCGCCTCGGGGCAAACCCGACTTCACACCCACTCACTCGGCACTATCTCCGGTCCCGGTACCGTAAGATCTCCAGAACTGGTGCCGGCGATTCGCTAACTTATCTCTGGCAGCCTACTGTGATCGCAAGGCTTAGAGGTAAAAAGTGTTCTTAAGAAGGATTAGTCCTTTTTTGATAATATTATTATACCGTATGGTCTAGACGTGTCGGATCGCAATCTCAGACAACCTACCAAACTAAACTTATCATATGCTGATGTGATGATCTGATAGTGGACTGAAGGATCTTAAAGCAAGAGTAAGAAACAAACAAGGGCTGTGTGAAAACCTCCGGCGGCTCCGTGATATTCAGAGTCGCGCGTTTGCTAGAGCGCCGGTGCGACCGGGCGTATGGCGGTGGTGGGATGGGAGTACAGTACATGTACGGCGAAGTGGGGGATTCACGTGTGTATGATGGGATGACGTGCGGACGCAACAATACGGGGAAGGTGTCGTGCGGGACCCTCCCGGTGGCTGATCGCGGCGTGGGCTAACTTGGGGCGTCTTCGCTCTCCAGAACTTCCTGTTTGGCGGATAGCTTGGCGCGCACATCTTCTGCACGCTGGTGGGGAAGAAGGAGAAGGAGAATCTTTTCTTTCTTCTTAGACATGGGGAACTTCCACATGACAAGGTAACCTCCCCCTGATGACAACGTTACCATAATGATATTACCGTACGAGTGCGAATCTCGAGTGATACAATTTTTCGCCAAGGCGAGGCGTGCTTATGGTTCTATGATGCGTAGCATCTGAAGTCGACCTTGTTGTCGACTAAAACCAATGGTTAGGGTTAATGATGAGGAGGAGGAAAGCCCTCCATAGGGCTACAGAAAAATCCCTCTTCTTTAACATTATCAACTCTGGTTCTTTAACTTAATGATATCATATCAATATTGGGCAAGGGATACTGATTTTGTATGAAGATGAACCAAAGCAACCAAGGTTGGTTTTAGGTGTCCGCCACAGCACCCCTCAAGAAGCTACCGTACTGGTATCATATCCCCAATGTGAGAAGGGAAGAAAAGTGACTTTAAAGATTTAGCCTGACTAACCCAGGTGTCATCAAGAGCAGTTGGTAGCCCTTAGTGATGTGTTCTTGGCAGCAGTTCTTAGTAGTAGTTCTTGTTCCTGGTCTATATTAGAAAGTAGCGGGGAGTTTATTCAATTCGGATATAATAGGACGATTTTTTTTCCTTCTCCATTCGCCTTTTGGGGCATTAACCACATCACAGGGCTTCTGGATCACGAAATCACATGTCAGACACTTACTAGTGCTGCACGCCTTACATTTTTGTTCGTCATCTACCAGAACCTCTACTTCGGTTCTCGCTCGCTACGGTAGATTGTGCGGCATTCTCAAGTTTAGGCCCTGTTTGGCACGCAAGAAAAATGCACCTTTTTGATTATAGCTCAACTCACAGGCCTCCTACTAGATTTCTCCTCTCATTACAATAGTCAGAATGGCAGCTACCATCTTGACATGGATGGTTTTATACAGATTGGCCAAAGGGGTTCGCACTTTAGCAAAAATGGAGTTTTTAAGAAAAATGGCATTTTTTTATATGGTGGCGTGCCAAACAGGGCCTTAATGTCATGATCCAACATTCACAAGTTCGGGAACATAATCCGATCTAATCTGATGCAGTCTCTCTGCCAGGGGCGTGGCGAACCAGGGGTCATTGACAAGTGCCCTACGGTAGATTTTGTTACCCGGCTGTGCTTTGACTAGTTCACTTTTTGCCCACAAAATACCCCTTGTTCGCCACCACCCCCCAGTTTCGCCGTGCCCATTTACGCGTCCGACAGACGCACTGACAGTTGTTAGGTCTAGTAAATTACCAACGCAGCAATCACAACAATCGAAAAGGAGAATAAGCACAACGATAGTGTCAGTGCCTCGCATCGGGCAAGGAGTGCTAAAGAACAGGGATTCACTGTCTGTATTGAACGGCGATTCAAATCCAGGGCCCCTATTTCCGGATGCCTCTTGCCTGCTACGAGCGCTGCGATAGGGATCGATCATGAATGTAAATATCGTAATTAATAGAAGAGTATAAATAGATAAAGCTTGAGAAGGAGTGTGGTTCAATGCGCTGGGATAGGAAGGGGAAAGGGGTGGTACCGGTAGGCCCCTCGGAACTAGGAAGGAAGCAGGGGAGGAGGATGAAAGGACAGGATGACCACACAATGGATAGTCTATTTTGTGCAAGTAATGCCGAAATGAGACGAAGTGAGTGAATGAATGAATGAGTTAGGGAGTGTTGGGTAAAGAGTGTGGATATAGTAGTGAGCGTTAAGTATGGAAGCAGAAGGAAAGGGAGGAAGGAGGGACTGGGGTGAGTAAGCATGAGTACTGCAGCAAATGAGTGGATCGAAGAAAAAGAAAGGGGATCGGAAGACCAGGAGCGAGAAAGAAGGAAAGAGAAAGAACAAGAACACGGAAATGGGAGTAAACACCGAAGACAGTGCTGGTACCGGGATTGAGCTTCCTCCCCCCTACGGTACTAGTAAAAGCAAAAAGAAAGAGAGAAAAAGGAAATCTAAGAGAAAAAGCTTTTCGAAATACAGTCTAAAGTGCCAGAGTATAACTCTACAAGTCTATCTACCGCCTCCGGAACCTATATGCCATTCCAGGCTTCACCCCTGTCGGCTCTTGACCAACAGACAGTGACGTCGTCGTACCACTCACTCCTCCGCTGCTGGAAATCTTAACTATCGTTGCTGTCGGCTTTGGGTTACCAGCCGACAACGGGGATTTTGTTATGGTAGGCGGTTTACCATTAGCCGGAGCCAGGGTAACCGAACTGGTATTGTCGGAGGAACCAGTATGCACGGAGGAGGAGGAGGAGGAGGAGGGGGCAATCTCAGTAATGGTAGGAAGTTGGTCTGTGATGAAGGCAGCAGGCGTCTTGTCAACTATATTGTCGACGGCGGAGATTTGCAGGATATTGACTGCGTAGCCGCTGGGCCCACCGCAGACACACATGCAACCGGTTGGGTTTGCGAAGGCTGTGGGCGACGAAAGGGAGGTAGAGGTGGCAGAGGTGGCAGAGGTGGCTGTAGTGGAGGATCCAGAGGAGGCAGAAGAGGCCGAAGGGGCAGGGGAAGAAGAGTTAGCTCCAGCGGGAGCATTCAGCCCACATGGCCCTACCGGCGCAGTTGCCGCCGAATTCACAATGTCGACATCATTTCCAGGAGTAGGGAACAGCAGGTCCTTACTCGGCACGGTCTCACACCCATTGCCCAAATTCGCCTGGAATACCTCGGGAAGGTTTGAGAGCCCTTTACTCTCGCCACCGGAGATCGTAACGGCTGCGCAGTTCATGTACATTTCTCTATTACCAAGGTTATTAAACCAAGTCCTACACCGTCCAAATTAGCAAACGTTAGGGATTATAATGGTTTGTGGGGAGAAAACCAACCAAGCAAAAAGCGCATCCCCACTCTTCGCCTCCTTCGGCACCACGAATTCAAAAGCCTTTCCAACTGCTGGGCACCCGCCCACATAACTCTTAACGACATGGAACGTCTTCCCCCCGTCCTCGCTAATCGACGCCTGGCAGCTCCCGCCGCCGTGCACCGCCGTGCCATCAAGCGTGAAGTTCTGGTTCGATCCTGCGACCCAAGTGGCCACGGACTTTCCGGCTGGTGTGCCGAGGAGGCTCTGGTAGCCTTTGCACGGGAATCCCGCGGCAGTGATGGGGGACTTGTAGTTGAAGTCTGCGGTGCCCGCATTCGTGTTGGGGTTTTTGGGGTGGTTGAGGGGGGCGGGGTACTTTAGGTCCATGTGCGCTGAGGCAAGGGGGAGGAGGCAGAGGAGGAGAGTGGAGAGGGTGTGCATCGTCCTTGTGGAGTAAGTAAAGTAGCTTGAAGTAAAGTAGGAACGAAAAAGTAAAGCAAAAGAATGCTGTGTATATATGCAAACGTTAAGAAAATCTATTATCGTACAGTTATTGATCAATCATACCGCTGAACCATCTCTCGACGAAGACAGAAGCTCTTATAACCCTCACGAACGACCTTGAGCATCTGAAAACCACTCCGTTTCGTCTATCTTGAAATAATAGTTCTCTATATTGTTGAAACAAAGCATTTCATGAACACTCTAGGCTTGTTCATCATTGCTCACTCGGGTGCTGGTTCACTTTCGAGGGTGGTTGTCTTAGAATTTCGAGTGATATTTGGTGCTCGTGTGGTACTTTATTTAGCAAATGCATGGAATGGAGGGTCGAAAGTTCTTTGTTTGTTGTGTTTGCAGGAGGGTGGTGAAAGAAAACCGTGACTCGTCGGGCACTTTGGGGAGGCGATGGCGCTCGATTGGGATGCTATTTTGGTAACTTGGTGCATAGAAATCTGGAGTCGATGGTCTCGTTGTCTGTTTCGCTGCACTGTGTTGTTGGTGCTGCTTGTGTCATCTGCGAGCCCGGTTTCAACATTGGCCGAGTTACTCGAGTACTGAGAATCTCGCTTCGCCACCACGTGTGCTGTCCGCCCAACAATCACTATGCTCGAGTGCCGTGTCCTACAGTACGGGCCAACCAACAAATGCTGGAAAGTCGGCACTGGTATGCGACCGAATCCCGATGATCTTCCAAACTAGCAACCTAATCCGGTCTTTCCCGCTCCCCCTGCCTACAACAGCTCGCACGGGAGCTGCGAGCGGTGTTCGCCTCGGGTTTGTTGAATGAGTGGATCGATCGTTGCTGCCTGTCTGCCTGCAACCAACAAGGGTGACCTCATCCTTATTTCGCGCCTCTGGCCCACCAGTGAGCGGGGCTACCAAAGCATGCTTTTCGAGAGATCGATGACAAAGGATGGTTGAAGCATTACGCTCATTGGATAGTTGGTTGGTTTTTATCAATTAATTGGTCGATCGATTAATTTCATGGGTGTGAAGGTGAAGCACATTAATTATCAGCGTGCCGAGTTTGAATAACTTTGTCGGTAAATATGGTGAGGAGGATGAAGGTGATTTTTGTGATCTTATTTTGAGAGTGTGAATCATCGGGATGCGGTGGTTTGTTGTATGCAGATGCTGTTCGGTGCGGTACACTTCGGAATCGCAAAGAACCTGGACTATTCATGTAGGAAATGATGGGATACTCGAGTGGTCCATCGGTATGATATGGGTGGAGTACCAGTAGGTAAGTCAAACCTTCGCTCGCCGTCTGCGCACTTTAGCTTCTCTCGCTGTTTCCACGGTTGCCTACTCGTACGATACCCCACCATACCGTACTCGAGTAGTTCATCTTGTATGGCAGGGGGCACTGCCCCGGTGATCTTCTAAGACTCCTAAGAGCTTGATACTGTTGGATGAGGAGGCCGCGGTGGAGGTGAGAAGGAAGATTCTTGTTTATTCTCAGATGCGAATCTACTAACTAAATAGGACTGACAAACGTGTGTGCGCAACCATTAGTTTATCCTCAACGCCGTCGTGCGCTCTCCGCAACTCAGCGAGGGTGGTTGCCCGTAGTCTACCCTACAACACTCAACAGATGCATGCATACATCCTCTCTAGGTTACGTAACATACTGCTCATGACCATACCCTGGACATACACGATAGCACGTGGATTACCACATACCGCACTACTTAAGACCTCGGTCTGTCTGGACCCCGTAATGAAGTCACCGCTTTATCGGGGGTGGAACTTGCCAAGTGCTGAAGGGGGAGGCTGGTGTTGAGATCGGCCGTGCGAAGGCTCGCGAGCACGGGCGTGAGGGCGAGGGTAGGTATGAGTGCATAGGGAATGGGTAGGATGTTAGGGGGAGCGGAGGAGGTGGAGATAGCGCGAACTCGGATGTGGTGAGGTTGGTGGATTTGGCGCTGCGAGGGTGAGGTCTAACTTTGCATCATTCACTCAAACTCTATTACTGTGAGGATCGAAATGATCATTCAGCCGGATTGCTTCCTGATTACTGACGAAGCGGTGCGTAGGGGCAAGGCAGCTGCCTTCTCACTAGGAAGACCGTTGCTTGATCGTCCCGCCGGAACGATTCTCTATAAACTCCCCGCACAAAGTCACTTTTTCGGTATTTATGACGGGCAGTACGTCCCCCATTTTACCCTTCCCCACCGGCAGTTCTAGGAGCTCCACAGCGATACCACCCGCATCGCTGCACACGCGCAGGAGAAACATCCACAGGATGACCTCATCATCAAAAGAATTCCAAAGAGGCAGCTACGGAGCCGCGACCAAGAACGCAATCCCAGAAGAGGGCGAGCTGCTGCTGAGGTTATGGTTACAAAGTGCAAACTCATCAAAGGCGGTAACACAATCGCAGTTTGCTTACTCAACGTTAAAGTGGGGGAAATAGATAGCACAGCGGTGGAGAGTAGAATGAGAGGGCTCGCTTGGGACTTGGGTGTTAGGTAGGAAGGATGGGTGTAGCTTCTACAACTTCGTTTGCACTCTCTAAAACTAAACTAATGCTAGAGACAGGTATATAAATAAAGCGCAAATAGCACATCTTGATCCTTTTATGGATCACCGCACCCCTCTGTGTATCTCTCCACTCTCCTCCGCATGTCCACATTCCCCCACACACTCCCGTGATAATAGAGGGGGCGTGTCGGCATAACCCTCTCCATAAACCACTAGAGCACTAGAGCACTAGAGCAATTTATTATGCTCTCGAACGGTCTGTAACACTCTTGTACCTCAAGAATCAAACACATCCTTCTATCACACAACCTACGCGAGGGTGTTTTGGTCGTTGGTTGGCGAACGGGTGTAATGTGGATGGTTGGGTCGAGTAGGCATCGCACAGTACGAGTTTAAAACATGTTATTTCGGTATGGTTTATTACCTCTTCGTTGCTGTGCTGGAGTGTTTTCTTGTTCAAGTTGCTGATCACACGGCGCCTTTCTTTGATCTTCGGGTTGCGCTAAAATCTACTTTTGTTTTTGGACACTAAAATTATGGCAGCATGTCCGGTTCGGCCTCGGGGTATGGCGGACTGTATCCGGCGAACTAAATTCACCTCTTTCCGCCGACCGAGTACCGGTACTAGTGTCCCCGCTCTCAAATTATCAAGCTATACAGTACTCTCTTCTGAAATTTGCTGGTAATCACTTACCCCCTTGCCTTCTCTTGTGAGAACCGATACTCGTGCAGTCCCAATCAGCAGCTTCCGCGTTAATGGATCCAGACCCGCACAGTATTGTACCCCGCGGTAGTCTATCATCGACTGGTCTGGCCGTTTGCACAATGGCGAGATTTTAGGTACCCTGGGCATCCCAAATATGCCCCTACTCTGATAGCACACATTAAACTAGTGCTGTACCAGTAGTGCTACTGGACACGCCAAAGGTGAGGGCTCATAGGCGAAATAGGTCCAAGTGGATTAAGAAAATACCCATGCTTACTTGTATGACATGTACCATGCTGATTCAAAAGTACCGGTCTGCAAACGGCGGTTTCTAGAGCTAGAGTTCTAGATATGATGCCTCAGTGTCCGCCCGCCGTTAGTGTCAGTGGGGTTAGGTGCAATTTCCTGTCTGGTTATGGTGCGGAGGGGGATTCAATTTCTTTTCTCGGATTGTTCTGATAACTTATGATATTTGCATGCGGTGCTTACGGGCCTCCGCGGCAGCAGCTTTGAGCTTGCTCTGGATGACCCGGGTGGGACTGCCTCTATAATGCACGGAGGTGATGTCTTGCCCCCTGTAGCTAAGCTATAATAGTTATTTTGCTTGGGATGCCCTTGAGCCCCTGCGAGAGGTATTTTCTGGCCTACCTACTTGTACATATCCGTCATAGAAGCAGTTGATATCTGAGCGCCGAGGCCGCCCTCCAGTCCGGGGCCGGCGATTGAGGTCTGATTTTCTGCTGTGTGGTATTATACCTCTTATAATGTCGTTATGCATTAAGGAAACAAAAAACGGACCTCAGTTTATCCTGCTGTGCGTTTTTCATACTCCACTTACTGCCCATTCACCAGGACATCGGAGCTCTATCTCACAACTGGAGCTCAGTTCAGACACAGCGAGTGGAAGCCAATATCATTCGGCTATAAAACGAAAAAAGCTATCATTCTGCATGAACAGTTGCTCCACCACCGGTATCGACCAACCAACCGCCAATCAGCTTAAACAAGCAGATAACAATTGCAATTCCGATCCAATCCAATCCATGCCAGGTATACCCACTACCGTTCATTCGTTATTAAAAATTAACTTCCTCCCCGCTCATCCCTCTCCTAAACGACACCATGCCTCTTCTTCTCGCCCAATCCCCTCTCCCTCTCCGCCCTTCTCGCAACCAATACACTCAAAATTGTCGTGAAGAAGAACAAAAGCCTGCCCGCCGCCCCTCTCGTTAGCCCCTCTTCCTCACAGTCTTCCTCACAGGACAATTGCGGGAAAGCCCTCACGTTTGAATAACACACAACGCAACCAACAACTTCACAAGCCCGGTGGTCCTAGCCGGGCGCCCATTTTCGCCATTGGCGAGTCTAATAGAGATGAGCGCATTCCTGAGTGTGTCCCTCCGGGCGCGGTTGTGGTAGTTGTGTCTTAGCAGGATCGAACTGGCAAGGTATCCCGCGAACAGGACCAAGTCGAAGAACGCAGCTACGAGTTGTAAAGTGTAGTCAAGGAAGAAGACGGCGAGGATTGAGAAGCCGGTTATTACCATGGCTAGGACTGACTGGGGTTTTCCGTTAGTATCGGATGGAGGAAGGGGGGATGAGGGGGGGGAGGGACATACAAAGACTTCGGGGACTATGACTTCTCGTGGAACGTGTGCATGGAAGTGCCGGAATTCGTGGATCATGTAGGAGAGGATTCCTACTAGGATTATCGCAAAGAAGAGTTGGAAGAGGCGTGCTAGCCAGGTCCCGACCTTCGCAATGCCTCCTACTGCCATTGCTGCTTTCTTTTCTTGAAGGGTTGAAAAGGGGAAAGGTTCTTATTTCTGGATGGTTGGAGGTGACGGCTGGTTAAATACCGGTACACGTAACGGGGGATTAACAGCACAGGTAGGCAGGGAGGTGTATCGGCCTTCGCACTGGTATGTCTCTCGTGATGCCAATGGAATTGGTTATCGCTGAGGGGGAGGAGGAGAGGGTGATATAAGAATGGGAGAGAAGGAGGAAAGGACTCGATTAACTTTCACGCATCATAAAGTAGTTTACGTCATACCACACGCATCCAACTTAGTTCGCACAATAGTTAGTTAGGGAGAAAAAAAAACGTCACCTTCAATCACCCACAAGCATTCGAGTGTCGCAGAAATCAAGAAATGCTCCTTTGCTTTTTACAATTTAATTGGGTGGCTCTTGTGGCACGTGCTTAGTAGTCACTATAAGGACATTTGAACCTATCATACGTCAGGTTTTTTTCTGTGTAGAGTAAGGGGGGGGAACTAGGGAACTAGTTGGGTCCGGCAAGGGTTTCCGTGATGCTAAATTACTTTAGGCTATGCCTTTTGCATTTTGCATTTTCTTCCACGATGGCTAAATTGTCTCGTGGGGAGATGGAATGTGTCGCATGTTTTTGCGAACCTTTGATGTTGGAAACTTGGTTCTGGACAAAGGACTTGTGAGTTTAAGCTGTGTACTGTACCGTAACGGGTTTACTTTTTAGGAAGGGTTACCCATTGTGGCGCTTTGTGCCCTGCTATATTCTCAGGAAAATCCATAGCAAGCTCCCTAAGACATTGCCTAAAAAACCCCACAAAGCAAAGGAATCCTAAAATGTCTCCGAATCACGACAAATAAACGATAAAACATCACTATCACCAAACCGCGATCAAACGGTAACATTCTCTGAAGCCTAGGCAGCGAGGTATCTATTAGTGATACGGTAGTTGGGGGGTTTGGAAATATCTTGCAATTTCGAACCCTCGGGCTCACAGGGATACACCCTTTGCATATTTTACTCGGGCACAGTTGAACCCTTCAGGGGCCTTCCCTGTCTTTGCACTCTTGAATGGGATTGGTGGGGTAATAGAATAGTACTGGAATGCCAACCGAGCTGCCCTCTCCTCGCCAGCTTTAAGCCCCAGCACGATGAACAATGCCTATCACTGCGGGACTCTTACTCTGGATGATTCGGCGCGGAGATTGTAGTTGTAAAACAATTGTGCTCGAGTACTCAAGTCGCCGGATTGAAGTTACTCCCGTTTTGGTGGTGACGCACCAAAAAAAAGGAACTTTAATCCGGTGACGTGAGTACTAGCACATAGAGTGGAAGTAGAGCGCTTGTGCCAGATGCCTGGGCCAACATGGCCACCCGGCGCAGACGAAAAAACAAGTGCTTATCATGATTAAGGTTTTATCAGCGGTGATAGTGGTGACAGCTGCTATTGCGGGGGTTGTGGAGCCGATGTCGGAAACAAATATCATGGTCTAAGAGCAGTGATATCACAGGAGCTTCACGTAGCCGACGATCTATTATGCCATGATATCAAAATCAAGGCTTCCCGGTCTTACCATTTTCTTCACACTGTATCTCTTGCACATTCCCCTCTCCCATGTCTTCACTCTGCGTCTCCTGGACATCCCCCTCTTCCATGGCTACCTCCTCTTCCATGGCTACCGCCTCTTCCATGGCTACCGCCTCCTCTTTCTCCTCCCGCGCCCTCTCCTCCTTTCTCTCTCCCCTCGCCATCCCCTTCTCAGCTAGATCGAACCCCGTAAACCCTCCCGTAAACCTCTTCTTCAGCCTCGAGATGATATCCGCACCGCCCTCAACACCCCCAAAGGAGCCTCCCGTATCCTCCTGTAGTCCCCCGCTTTCCTTCTCCGCCTCGGCCGCACCCACAACGAGTGTCCTTCGATTCAGCAGATTGGCGGAGCGTATCGCGTGGATGCTACTCTCGGTCCGTATGTATTTTGTGTGTGGGAAACTGCTCTCTGACGCCCTAACCGTAATCCTGGTATCGGGGATTTCAAGAGGCGATGCGGACAGTAGTGAGGAACCGGCGTTTGTGGAGGAGAAAATTACGTGTGCGCGGGGCGCCAGCATTTTGGTCGTTAGGTCATGCTAATAAGTTGCGTGAGCCTTGTAATAGTAGGAGGAGAGGGCGGGGTAGGGAGAATACTCGGACTATCCGGAACATGTCTATTTTTCCGAACTTCTGTAGCGCTTTGTAGACCCGTTGGGATTCGGCGACGTTTCGTGGGGGTGGGATCAGCTGGAGGTAGATGTTGTTGAGGGGGTTTGCCGGGGAAACTCCCTTCATTTTACTGTGCTGCTAGTGGGGATCGGGGAGTTGAGGTGGGTTGAGTTGGATTGTGGGATGCTAGAAGATTGCAGCGGTAAGTATGGTATGATACAGGTACGTGGTGTGGAACTTGGTGGGGTGAAGCGCGGCGCTGGCAGTCGCAAGGCAGAGCCTACGGCGGGCACAATGGGGCGACGAGACAACTTACCCTGCAACCGACGACCAGGCAAGGTAGGGTAACTGTGAGCAACTTGGCTAGAATGACCGACTATGATGCAAAATGTAATAGCTGGGTTGTGGCTTAGCTACTGCCGGGAGGATAAGATAATGGATAGAAATTAATGAACAGGTGTAGAGGTATAAAATGGTAGTCATGGTAGGGTACTCGAGTACTTTAAAAAAGGATTTGTTTTAGGAATTGTTTTGGTTTTGCTATGGCGTAAATAATAAGTATGGTTGTAACATTGGTATCTTCAGCAATCTTGATTGTCTGCCCTACCTATATTTGCAATTTAAAACCAAGTCACACTCACATTTTCAGCTTGCCCTGTAACTTATCATTTTGAAAATGTGCGATAGGAAAATATCTGGCTGGGAAAAAACACAATTGGTGTATTTTTTGGCTTTGGCGAACACCCCCTCAACCTTAACAGTCTGTGGTATAATATTATTATTATGGAGAAAGTTGTGCTGTAGGAACCATGTCCATGGCATAATGGTGCCGAACATGCCCTTAGTGATTGGTGTTCTCGGGGCTTTTATTACCCACATGGCCGAGCCTCGGGAATAGGCCTCTCTACCCCTTTTAAAGTGTACCATCACCTGGAATAACTAGAATCGCTTAAGGGACTTGATGATTTTGATATCTGCATTTTAGAAGTTTATGCTTTCCTGAACTTTGGTTCTACTGTCTCCGTGGTGGTTCTCGCCCACACTCGCTGGCCGCAGGCAGGTCGATCTTGTTTACCCTAGATGTGGATGTCAGCCCAATATGCCAGGCCCCGCTTCGACTCGAGTTGGCTGCCTGGTATCTTTCATTGGAAATTTGTCAGCCATTTGTCCCTCCGATGGTGTCCTAGGATAGTAACCCACGGGGGAATGGGGATCCCGACTCCAGGCCGAATGATAACCTGTGATCCTCTCAGTCTAATCATACCCCTACCTCGGTCCCCTAGAGGCTGATAGTGTTTACTAACAGATACCTTCTGCTTCTTCTCATTAGCTGGCAGAAATAGTAAGGGTCAGTATTGACTATACTCCACCACTCACCTCCACACAATTAGAACACTCTACCCAAGGATGCTGCTGTCCTTTCACCCTATCAATCTGGATACACCCGTAAACAAAAAAAACAACAAGAGTTCAGCAACCGGGATTCCCGCATGGTCACCCACTGCAGTACTAACCGGTCGATACGATGCTTGTTTACCGCAGAGCGGACGGGATGCGAAATTTTCATCGTTCTATGGCCGAACACGATGAAGTCTCTTCTATTTGGGATTTTGTTCGCCACTGTTGATTGGAAGGAGAGTTGGTGTGTCGTTACTTGGACGGGTTGATTAGGAGGGTGGTAAGTGATAAATGGAACCGCGGTGATTGAGTTTCTTTCCACAGTGAATCCTCTCTCCGTGGCTCCTTCGGGGTTATTATGTTCGAGTTGCTCTGGTAAGGCGATACCACGGGATTGCTTTCTCACCTTGGGAAATTACTCCCGGGAGCCAGCCATATAAGGCCTAAGTGACACCGATGAGAGATATCAAGGATACTTTTCTAATTCGACTACCAAAGCAGGAGGTGGTTGTGTTGTATTAACATTTGGCTACAGTCCGATCTCCAGTGCGAGGACGAGGGCATATCCCCTGCAGTGTTAATAGTGCCAAATTTCCCTACATCACGCTAAAATGCAAGCTAAAAAAACTAGCTTCGCAATTTTCTAGAAATGTCAATCGAGTGATATCAAAAGCATTTCCGGTCAACTTATGATACAAATCTTTTCCATTAACAGGAGCGCTAAACCTGATATGAGAGTGATATTATCGGTAGTCGTCAGGTAGTGCGCCTGTCAATATTTACCAACCAACATCCGGAGTCGTATGATGGCATTACGCTTCTGTGAGGTTGAATCTGCCATCAAAGAAATACGCTAGTTTCGCTAGTGTCTCTTTAGCACAATGTAGGGAAATTCTGCACTATCAACACTGCAGGGGATACGAAATATGATTTTTTACCAGACGTTTTGATCATAGGATCCTCTTTAATCCGCATTACTTACTGTTGTTCCCTATTTAGCCCTTTCTTGAGGAATGGCGAGGCCACTGTAATAGCCGCATTTAAGCTCTTACTGCGGCGGGACCCCTGTGCCCTGCATCTGCTTTTACTTTGTTTCGCTCCGCCGACATATTATACCATAGTCTGATTCTCATATGACGAGTGATACCTGATGACCACAGTTCCAGTATCGGCTTGGGGATTTCAAGGGAGGGTATGCTACAAGTAGTAAACACCTTAATCCCCAGAAATACAGTCAAAAGTAATTACTTTCCATATAACCTATTAACCTAGTGGGTGCCTGGGCATAAAAAAAGCACAATTGGCATTCCGGAACCCTATCTACATACAAGCAACGCCGGGGCAAAAAAATCACAGTCCGAATCTCCTTAGATTGAATTCCGGGTAGCGATTTCTGTCCATACCTCACTTTACGGCTGCCTTCTCGCACAGTTTGCAAATGGCACCACCGCCCGCCTTTTCAAGACAGCCTTAAACACAAGGTTGCTGCCTCTTCATGCTCCAAGCCGCCCTCGGCGCACTTCGACGTGGGTCTGTAAGACGCTTCTAACACGGCTTTCCCTCACATACATAGAAATCATAAGCGAGGTATTTGAAGAGCTAAATTGTGGGATACATGCACGGGAAGGATCGATTAAGTAGCGGTTGGGGAGGGGGGATGTCGGAGGCGACCAACATTTGGCCTTTGGAGGTCGAGTGAGAGGAAAAGCTGGATCGGGGTGGAGATCTGGGCTGTTCTCGTATAGCTGATTTGAGAAGCGGTTCACAAAATACTGGTGAGTTAGAATCACTGTTGGAAAAGCTGGGGTATTTTCGAGGGTTCGATCATTACGATGGGGTTTGGACGTGCTTGCCCTTTCCGGTAGGCAGGCAGGGGCCTTCCTGATGAGCATGAAATAAATTTGCTGTTATAATACTTCACGAGAGTAACTAATTTGAAATTCTCATGTAGTATGGGGGGCGTTATTTTATCTACCGTAACACTTGAGCCTTCCCAGTGCGGGGGCGGGTACTAGCAGGTTCGGGGGAACTGGAAACGGGCAGAAAAGGTATTGCGTATTCCTTCACGCCCCACCCGTTCCTCCTCCCGGGTGACGAATCTAGAAGCCAACAGTGCAGTAAATCCCATGCCCACTCTCAACACATCCTCTACAACAGCCCCCTAAAAAAATAGTTTTTAGCAGGCGTTTTACGATACCTGTGTGCTGCCGACACCACCTCTCTCGATCCCAACTCCCCATCAGCAATCTAGCTAACAAGTATCAACCTAGGGCTGCCGCACCGTTTCCCTCCCACCTCTCTAGCTAAGACTCCCTCTCATTCGCCAGTCGAGATCCCTCCATCTCCACTTTTCCAGGTTTAGCAGAACCGCACAAAGAAGAAAACAATCCACCTTTCAAATCTAGGCTGCGCGCCTCGTCAACCAGCACCTCGGCGGCGCGCAAGTCATAAACCTTCCTTTACGTATAGAAAGCCTCGGGATGTAAGCCTAACACATCGAACCTCCCAGAATACAGTGTCACAAATAGAGTCTGTTTATCCAAAAATTCTAGATTCGGAGGTAAACCCTGTATGTTCTACCCACCGGCCTAGCTCCCGGTAGGTCACCGAATTAACTAGTTAATGTACGGGGACGTGGGTAGGGTGGGATGACCCTATATAAGAGTAAGGGTAATATGAAAAAATGGGTTTTGATCTGAAGGCGTTACAGTTTACCGGGTATCACGGTGTGGTTCCGGGGGAATACCGGAGTAACTTAGGAGTGCTCGGCAAGCAGTTGATTCTGCAAGATTAAGGGTTGGGTTTATTGTGTCTGGGTTAAGGTTTAACGGTGTCAGTAAATTGATGAGATGAGGTGAGAGGCTTAGTGGGTCTCGGGGGTTATTGCGAGGAATTCGGGGGAGTTCTGCAGATTGATGAGGGGTGGAGGGGTGGAGGGGTAACTAGTGGATTGAGGTGGGCAATCGTGATAGTGGGGAATGTTAGTGGATGTGGACACTAGTGAAATTTTATGCATGTGGGTCTCCGGCGAAGGTTGTGAGAACAGGTTTTGTGATCATTGGGTAGAGTGCTCTGGGTGTGGCTCGAGGGATGTCTGATCTGGATGAATTCCAATGCTTTCTGAATCTAAGCTGTGCGCGATGTGGCTTTGGCAATGGGTAGAGTGTTGTAATAGAGCGGCTGCAAGGATAATTAGAATACGGCTCCTAGAAGCCTAGCTAGATGACCTTCCCCACCACATCCCTCTCTCAACCTTCGGACCCACCTTGGCATCCCTACCCCCCTAGGCCCCAAAGCATCTGAGACACCCCACAGCGCGACCCCAATCGCCCTTGCATTGGCAAACCGAGGATACGGCCTGAGCGTCCTAACCTTGCCCCGGCAAGCCAGCCCCATCTGACGATCCTCGCCCTACCCTGTCTGCAAACCTCACCTCACCGACCCGGGTTATCCACCCATCTCATCTAAATCCGTATATCTCTATCCGTATTCTAGAACTTATTGCACACTTCCCCTGGACGCCCATTTCACCCTTCCTCTAGGCCTGGCACACGGACATAGCGGCGAATAATGGTCGCGGGGTTTAAGGCGCTAGCCATGAACTGCCGAGGAGTCGAGTGACGATTTATGACTGATTGGGGTGAGAAGTTTGCCCCTGGTGAATACATATGCAAGAGAGAAATCGGGTCGAGTTTAATTCCGAGGAATCCCAGTTCCGAGGCTTGAGATGTGTGCGCGGGACTTTGGGGGTTGGAACAATCCGGTCTATGATACCACGAGGGTAAGGCTAGCAGGTATGTAAAGGAGGTCTTTAGGTAAGCCTTGTAAGACGAAATGCATGGTGATCAAGGTTGAATGAGTAAGCAAGGTTCACCATTATTAGCCCTAGTCGGCAATCTGACATCCGGGATCTCCGCCAACTGATACGTTATCGGAAGTCTCAAGATATCCTCAGGCTAGAG
This sequence comes from Tuber microsphaerosporum, assembly GCA_003521225.1. Classification (NCBI taxonomy): domain Eukaryota; kingdom Fungi; phylum Ascomycota; class Pezizomycetes; order Pezizales; family Tuberaceae; genus Tuber; species Tuber microsphaerosporum. The sequence goes on from QOVD01001029.1 coordinate 57,510, forward strand.
CTTGATCCCGTACCGTATCATGTTATGGCGTCGGCTCGCCACATGGGCAGGGCGTAATTAACGCCCTGCCGTGCCTGGAGCGTTCCTGGGAATCTGTCATGGCCGAGAACTCGCCGGGCTCATCTTACTGGGTGAGCAAGTAAGGTAAACCTACAATAGAGCTCCACCGCCTCCAACGTCGTGCGCACGAAGGTGCACTCGCGGAATTCCTAGAATTTATGCACTATATCTGTGATTTACGCTCGTAGAGTTTAGACTAAATGTTCCCACGATTGGCGGATAGATAGATGCTCTAGTTTAGCAGCTGCGAACATCACAGCGATCAATGTGAATTTAGTGGGCTTAGATCTGAGCACTCCCTCTTACTTGTCCGTCAAAAAACCCCGCCCATCTCTCTTGCCAATATAAACACACGGATGATGGTCAGGGCGGCCAGCCGCGTTGCGCAGCGGGGGCGCTTCCCTCCACCACTGGTACGCTACAAGTCCCTGCCATGAGCGGACCGAACACCAGGGGGTCCCGGGAGCT